>CAUYLG010011992.1:0-60960 GCA_963573385.1 Cacajao melanocephalus
TTCTCCACAATCTCTTCCTAGATTATTTCACCCGTTTCCAAGGCTCCACATACCATCTCTACAGTTTGATAACTTGGACATTTGTATTTCTTGCAAAGATCTCTGTCTTCCAAACTTCCAATCTATATATCAAAGCATCTACTCAACATTTGCCCTTGGATGACTCAGTCATTTACCCAAATATGGACCACATGAAATGACCCTTTCCTCCACCTGCTTCTTTGAGTTTCCTATCAGCAAATGAACTCCATTCCCCAAGTTACTGACACTGGAAACCTTAGGGTTCTTCTTGATGGTGGCCTTCTTCTCATCTCTACATTCAATGAGTCCCCAGATACTGTCTGCTTTACCTCAGAAATCTGTCCAGAACCTGTATTCTTTTTTTTTTAATGAGATGACTTATTTGTTTGGCAATTAATATGAGCTAGGTATAGCTTTGCTAATGGTATTTGAACTGCCTAAAAGCCCAGGCAGGTAGGCATGGTTTTCTCTATTTTCAGGTGAGAAAACAGAGGCTCAGAGAGGTTTATCAGTCTCCCAGCGTCACACAGCTATTCATTCAAACCTCTTGTTCTTTTCAACACCTGTTGATATCTACCCTTGAAGGTCCTCTATAAAGAACTCAGGGTCCCAAGTTCTCAAGAAGATCCTAGTAGTTCACATATAAGTTCCTGGAAACTTCTGGATCAGAAGTAAATGCCAGAGCTGTGCAGGAACTCTAAAAGGATGGGACCGGAGGTGGGTGAACATTGATCTCAGAGAATCATCTAGGCAATTCTGACAACAGTTGGTCCATGGAAGAAGCAGAGAATTGAGCTCCGAAGATATTGCGAATATGGAGAATTCCTAACATTGGCCTGGGCAGCGGTGGTTGTCACCTTGCAGAGCAAGACCTGGTGACTGACACGCTGGTCAAGTTTCCCAGGAGGAAGAGTGGGGAAGGAAGTACCTCTTCCTTCCTTGGAATACCTTCTGGTGTGTGAAGCCACCTAATAGTTGATAAAAATTAGGGAAACTGTGAGATCTGTTTCCATTTTAATTGGCCTTGGCCCTTTGAGGTGACAGTCACCCAATCCCTCTCTTTAAATATTTTTTTCTTACGCTTTACCAGTTTATAGCCTTTGTAGATCAATCCTTATATTTCATGTAGGGGAAAGGGACAGAGAGAAAAAAGCAAGGTCATTGGTGACCTAAGTGGAATTAGCAGAACCTGTATTCTTTTTTTTTGTTTTTGAGAGAGTCTTGCTCTGTCGCCCAGGTTGGAGTGCAGTGGCGCAATCTCGGCTCACTACAACCCCCGCCTTCCAGGTTCAAGCGATTTTCCTGCCTCAGCCTCCTGAGTAGCTAGGATTGCAGATGTGTGCCACCATGCCTAGCTAATTTTTGTATTTTTAGTAGAGATGGAGTTTCACCATGTTGACCAAGATAGACTCGATCTCTTGACCTTGTGATCCACCTGCCTCAGCCAGGTGTGAGCCACCGTGCCTGGCCCAGAACCTGTATTCTTATGCCCACATCATCAGCCTAGTCTAGGCCACTATTATCTCTCTCACGTGTAATAACCTCCTCACTGGCCTCTTAGTATTCATTTTTTCCCTCTTTCCAATATTTTCAGCATACAGTAGTCAAGGTAATCCTTTAAAATGTACATTTGATTATGTCAGGCCACTGTCTACAATCTTCTAGTGGCCTCTCATTGAATTTAGAATCAAGTCTAAAATTATTTCCATATTCTACAGAGGAATGATATTCAAAATATTTACTCACCTATACGGCAAAAGCGCCAACCAATTAGAACTGAGGTTAGTTTCAGTGCTGAGCAAGATTTGGAGGGGGGTGCCTGTGGTGTGGTGTCACCTCTTTAATCCCAGGGAGTCCAGGGAGCTTCTGAGAAGGGCCTCAGCAGCAGGGCGTGGGGAAGACTCATCCTATTCGTTGTCAGCATTCAGTTTAGAAAACAAAATTCACCCTAGGTATTTCAAACACAGGGAATTTAATCAGGAAATTTATTACACAGATGCCTGAATATGAATAACTTCAGGAAGCAGCTACCATTCCTAGGATTGAAGCAATTAAAAGGGAAGAGGTGGGGCCAGAAAGTAGCAGCTCAGAGGAGGGACCCCTGCTTGCTTGTGCTGGTACCTCAGGTGGGAAGTAGTGGGGCTGGTGACGGGTGTGACAAAAGCAGCCCAAGGCTGGAGGGGCCGCCCTGGGCTGTGGGAGTGACAGGAACTGGTATTTTTGCACTGTGTACATCCAGCCCAGTGTATATCAGCTGACTGGTAGCCCCGCCTCCAAGGATGTCTTGGCCTGCCTCTTCCAGCCCCTTCTGTCTCCTTTTACTCCACACCCCTCCTTCCTCACTCTGCTCCAGTCACACTGGCTTCTTTTCATGTCCTTGGACAGGCGAAGCTCTTCCTGCCTCCAGTCTGTCACTCTCATTGTATACTCTGTCTTCTGCTTATCTATTGCTGGGTAAATGACCACCCCAAATTTCGTGTGGAAAACAACTGTAATCATTTATTTTGTTCACGCCGCTGCAATTTGCAGGGATTGGAGGAAAGGCTAGTCTGCTCCATGCGGTATCACCTGGGGTGGGTTGACTAAGGACCACAGCATCCCCTCAAGGCAGTTCCTTTATGTGCCTGAAAATCTGCCCGCTGTCAACTCAGCCATGGCTGAGGACTGGGGTTTCAGTTCATCTCCACAGGGGCCTCTTCATGTGGCTGGGGTCCAAGGGTGAGCTCCTAAAAGAGAAGGTTGATCGGAAGCAGCATCACCTTTCATGACCTACCTCCAAAGCTATACGACATCATTTCAAATATGCTTTTTTGGTTAAAGCAGTCACAAAGATCTGTCCAGGGACAGAGGAGGGGACATGGACTCTGGCACTTGATGGAGGAGGGGCAGGTTCCAGAAGGGCTTGTGGGGCAGACATATGGTTGTGACTATTTTTGGAAAATACAATCTGCCACTCTTTTTTTAACTAGTCATTTCTGAGAGTCTGGCTTAAATTTCACCCATTTCCCTAGGTTAGTTACCCCAGACACAAATACAGTCAAGGCATTCCTCTTTTTGTTTGTGGTTCTTATCATAATTTCATACTATACAGTAATTGATGTAGCATTTTTATTTACCATCTCTTGTTTCTTGTCTGTTGTTACTGTAGACTGGAAGCTTCTGAATCTAAAACCATGTCTTCCTTATTCAGCCCTAATCAGCAGTACCTGTCATATAGCAAGTGCTAAATAAAATCTCACTGAATGAAAAATGTAATAAATGTTGAGCAAAATCTGCCCTCTCCAGTCCAAACAAATCATGAATCCAAGTAGTATTCGGTCATAACTTCATCACGAGCTCATGCATTAAATGACTGCAAATAGGCATGGTAATGCAAATTTCAGTTACAACTTTGTAAATGGCTAAAAATTTCTTGATTTAATTTCACTGCTGTTGATAGAAGATGTTCAGTACAGAAAACCACATATTCATGTGGCCATTTCTCCCAAAAAGGCTCCTTCCAAACCAGAGGGAAGTTTCATTTGAGAGGCTGTTGGCCCAAACAGCCTGGTTATCACTCACAGGGCTGATGTAGTAACCTCCAGCCAGGGGCGGTCTGGCAATATCACAGAAAGGACAGTTTCTCTCCTTGATTTTTGTAAACTGTTCACCTTCAGGCTGAGTGTGGTAGCTCATGTCTATAATCCCTGGACTTTGGAAGGCTGAGGTGGGAGGATCATTAGAGTCTAGGAGTTCAAGACCAGCTTAGTGAGACAACAAAGTGCAACATAGTGAGACCCTGTCTCTAAATAATTTTTTTAAAAATTAGCCAAGCACGGTGATGTGTGCCTGTAGTCCCCGCTAATTGGGAGACTGAGGCGGGAAGATTGCTTGAGCCTAGGAAGTCGAGGCTGCAGTAAGCCGTAATTGTGCTCACAGTGAACCACTGTGCTCAGCTTGGACAACAGAGGGAGACATTGTCTCAAGTAAAAGAAAAGAAAAGAAAATATTTAAATTGTTCACTTTCGGTCAAAGACTTTGAACATCAAATCAAATAAACATGTTAGTAATTTATTCAAACTCAGAATTCTCAGATATTAGGGAAGCCACTGCTGTCGTTTATGAGGTGGGGGCAAGGATGAGATGGAGGAACTGGGGGAATGGGGAAGGGGGATTAGGTGGGGTGCTGGGTGGAATATTAATACTGGTTAAGGACAAGCTTCTTTCCAGATGCTTTACATGTGTGATTTCATCTCAACCTTACCACAGTCCTGTGAGGTAGGTAGGGCCATCCTCATGCAAAAGACGAGATCAAGGGTGCAAGTGGTTCAATACTCTGCCCACAGTGACACAGTTCACACATGGATGTGTTAGGACTCCTTCTTCAGTTCTCAGTGGCTTCCAAGCCCACATAATTCCTACTGCAGCAAAAATGCAGGGTCAAGTCAAGAGATGTCAGCAAGCTGTTATTGGGGGCTCTTGGGTACACTAGGCACTGAGCAAACAGTGGCCCAATAGGGGCCACATATACTTCCTCCATTTGCTGATATGGGTTTGATACAGGCCCAGTTCTTCCAAATCCTAAAATTATAAGAAACTAGGGATACCAGTGGCAGAATAAATTGGTATATTTCAGCATGTCAATTTTCCAGAATGTAATAGGAGACTCAGAAATCTTTTTATCCTAGAACTCCACAATTCTTCAGGAAAATAGATAATCAAGATCATGCATGAGGCCAGGTGCCTCTAATCCCAGCACTTTGGGAGGCCTAGGTGGAGGGATTGCTTGAGGCCAGGCAGTCGAGACCAGCCTGGAAAATGTAGCAAAACTCCATCTCTACAAAAACTAAAAATGAGCTGGGTGTGGTGGCCTGTGTCTATAGTCCCAGCTACTTGGGAGGGTGAAGTGAATGTATTGGTTGAGCCCAGTTCAAGGTTATTGAACTCCAGATAAGGATCGCCATTGTAGTTATATCTCCAGATTAAAAAAAAAAAAAGTAAAGAAAAGAGAAGAAAAAAGAAAAAAGGAAGACAGGAAACCCAGTAGGGGATTTAAAAAACTAGTATTTTTATACAATGGACTATTATGCAGTCATTACAACTCACTCTTTGGAAAAAATAATAACAAGGAAATGAAGAAGATATATATTTAAAGTACAAAGAACCAGTATCTACTCTTACTCAAGTTTAGTTACTTTATCCTTCCCTTGCTACCCCACAGCAGAGCTAAGATACAGCTCTAGCATTTGACTGGATCATATTATAGGTTTAGGGAAAAGGAAAAAGACAAACAGGGAATAATGAGAACTAGACAGACTGGTCTGTGAATTACATGTTATTCATATTCAGCTGTGACTACATAAAAAGATGCCTCTTTCTCTGACCTTGGTCAGGGGCAGGAGGTATGGTCAAGCCTCTGATAGGAGAGTATCTTTGGGAGTGAGAAATAGCCAAGTCTCCCTACCTGCCCACAAGGCCCACATTCCAGGTTTCATCCTCTTGTCCACCTATCTATCTCTTCCTGAATGATCAATATAGGGAACACCCAGCTTGTCTGGAAAGGACCACAGGACTGTAGAGTGGAGATGCCAAGAGTTCAAATAGCATCAGAATAGGCACATGAAATATGAAAACCACTTTTAATATATACCAATATAAAAATCTTATTTCCCCCAGGTAACTGAAAGGGCGCATTAAATCAAGCAAATTAAGACAATAATCTGAAAGGCTAGAGCTATGAATTGTGTTGATTTCTAAAAGAAGGGCTTGTTAGCACAAAGTGGCAAATAATTAATGGAAATTCTGAGTCCTCCCTTTGGAGTCTAGACCACCACTAGTCCAATAGAAATATAATAAAAGCACCTATATAATTTAAATTGTTTTAGTAGGCATATTTAAAAAGTAAAAAGAAACAGGTAAACTAATTTTGTATTATATGTAATTAATAACATGTTATTTAACCCAAGATGTTAACATATCACTTTATCATATAACAGGCATCCATAGGAAAACGGGGAGAGTACTACATCAAAGAAATGCCCTGTGGGATAAAAGAATCTGAACAACCTCCTTCATCCCTAGACCTTCCTTCTGGCAGAGCCTACCCGAATGAGAAGAAACAGAAAAGCAACCCTGGTAATATGACAAAACAAGGCTCTCCAACATCCCCCCCAAAATCACACTAGTTCACCAGCAATAGATTCAAACCAAGAAAAATCCCTGATTTATCTGAAAAATAATTCAGGACATTAGTTATTAAGCTAATTAGGGAGGGACCAGAGAAAGGCAAAACACAATGCAAGGAAATCCAAGAATGATACAAGAAGTGAAGGGAGATATATTCAAGGAAATAGATAGCTTAAAGAAAAAACAATCAGAAATTCAGGAATCTTTGGACACATTTTTAGAAATGTGAAATGCTCTGGAAAGTCTCAGCAATAGAATTGAACAAGCAGAAGAAAGAAATTCAGAGCTCTAAGACAAGGTCTTCAGATTTACCCAATCCAACAAAGACAAAGAAGAAAGAATAAGAAAATACGAACAAAGCCTCCAGGAAGTCTGGGATTATGTTAAATGACCAAACCTAAGAATAACTGATGCTCCTGAAAAAGAAGAAAATCCTAAAAGCCTGGAAAACATATTTGGGAAAATAATTGAGGAAAATTTCCCTGACCTTGCAAGAGATCTAGACAGCCAAATACAAGAAGCGCAAAGAACACCTGGGAAACTCACTGCAAAATGATCTTCACCTAAGCACGTTGTCATAAGGTTATCCAAAGTTAAGATGAAGGAAAGAATCTTAAGAGCTGTGAGACAGAAGCAACAGGTAACCTATAAAGGAAAACCTATCAGATTAACAGCAGATTTCTCAGCAGTAAACTTACAAGCTAGAAGGGATTGGGGCCCTATTTTCAGCCTCCTCAGACAAAACAATTGTCAGCCAAGAATTCCGTATACAGTGAAACTAAGCATCATAGATGAAGGAAAGATATAATTGTTTTCAGACAAACAAATACTGAGGGAATTTGCCCTTGCCAAACCACCACTATAAGAACTGTTGAAAGGAACCCTAAATCTTGAAACAAATCCTGTAAACATATCAAAACTGACCATCTTTAAAGCACAAATCACACAGGACCTATAAAACAAAAATACAATTTATAAAGCAAAAGCAAAAAACAAAAAAACCCAAAGTACACAGGAAACAAAGAGCACAATGAATGCAACAGTACCTCCTGTTTCAATACTAACATTGATGTAAATGGCCTAAATTCTCCACTTAAAAGATACAAAACCACAGAATAGATAATAACTCACCAACCAACTATCTGCTGCCTTCAGGAGACTCACCTAACACATAAGGACTCACATAAACTTAAAGTAAAGGGGTGGAAAAAGGCATTTTAGGCAAATGGACACAAAAAGCAAGTGGGGCAGCTATTCTTATATCAGAGAAAACAAATTTTAAAGCAACAATAGTAAAAAGAGACAAAGAGGAACATTATATAATGGCAAAAGGCCTTGTCCAACAGGAAAATATCACAATCCTAAACATATTTGCACCTAATACTAGAGTTCCCAAATGTTTAAAACAATTACTAATGGACCTAATCAATGAGATAGACAGCAACACAATAATAGTGGGGGACTTCAGTACCCCAGTGATAGCACTATGCAGGTCATCAAGACAGAAAATCAACAAAGAAACAATGAATTTAAACTATACCTTGGAACAAATGGACCTAACAGATACATAAAGAACATTTCATCTAACAACTGCAAAATATACATTCTATTCAATAGCATATGGAACTTTCTCCATGATAGACCATAAAATGAGCTTCGATAAATTTAAGAGAATTGAAATTATATCAAGTATTTTCTCAGACCACAGTGGAATAAAACTGGAAATCAATTCCAAAAGGAGCCTTCAAAACCATGCAAATACATGGAAATTAAATAATCTGCTCCTGAATGAGCATTGAGTCAAAAACAAAATCAAGGTGGAAATTAAGAAATTCTTCAAACTGAATGGTAATAATGACACAATCTATCGAAACCTCTGGGATACAGCAAAGGCAGTGCTAAGAGGAAGTTCAAAGCCCTAAATGCCTACATCAAAAAATCTGAGAGTCCAAACAGACAATCTAAGGTCACACCTCAAGGACCTAGAGAAACACGAACAAACCAAACCCAAACCCAGCACAAGAAAGGAAATAACCAAGATCAGAGCACAACTAAGTGAAATTGAAACAAACAACAACAATAAAAATACAAACGATAAATGAAACAAAAAGCTGGTTCTTTGAAAAAATAAATAAAATTGATAGACCATTAGCAAGATTAACCAAAAAGAGAGAAAATCCAAATAATCTTACTAAGAAATGAAACCGGAGATTACAACTGATACCACTGAAATACAAAAGATAATTCAAGGCTACTATGAACACCTTTACATACATAAACTAGAAAACTTAGAAGAGATAGATAAATTCTTGTAAAAATACAACCCTCCTAGCTTAAATCAGGAAGTACTGGATACACTGAACAGACAAATAACAAGCAGTGAGATTTGAATGGTAATTAAGAAATTACCAACAAAAAAAAGTCCAATACCAGATGGATTCACAGCAGAATTCTACCAGACATTCAAAGAAAAATTGGTGCCAATCCTCTTGACACTATTCCACAAGTCAAAGAAAGAAGGAACCCTCCCTAATTCATTCTATGAAGACAGCATCACTGTAATACCAAAACCAGGAAAGGACGTATCCAAGAAAGAAAACTACAGACTGAAATCCTTGATAAACATAGATGCTAAAATCCCTAACAAAATACTAGCTAACTGAATCCAACAACATATGAAAAAGATAATCCACTATGATCAAGTAGGTTTCATAACAGGGATGCAGGGATGATCTAACATATGCAAGTCAATAAATGTGATACACCACATAAGCAGAGTTAAAAACAAAAATCACATTATCATCTCAATAGATGCAGAAAAAGCATTCGACAAAATCCAGCATTGCTTTATGATTAAAACTCTCAGCAAAATCGGCATAAAAGGTACATATCTTAATGTAATAAAAGCCATCTATGACAAACCCACAGCCAACATAATTCTGAATGGGGAAAAGTTGAAAGCACTCCCTCTGAGAACTAGAACAAGACAAGGATCCCACTCTCACCACTCCTCTTCAACATAGTACAGGAAGTCCTAGCCAGAGCAATCAGACAAGAGAAAGAAATAAAGGGCATGCAAATTGGTAAAGAAGAAGTCAAACTGTCACTGTTTGATGATGATATGATTGTCTAGCTTAGAAACCCTAAGGACTCCTCCAGAAAGCTCTTACAACTGATAAAAGAATTCAGCAAAGTTTCCAGGTACAAGATTAATGTACACAAATCAGTAGCTCTTCTATACACCCACAGCTACCAAGCAGAGAATCAAATCAAGATTTTAAAGTAGCTGTAAAACAAACAAACAAACAAACAAAAAACACTTAGGAATATACCTAACCAAGAAGGGGGAAGACCTCTATTAGGAAAACTACAAAACACTGCTGAAAGAAATCATAGATGACACAAGCAAATGGTAACACATTCCATGCTCATGGATGGGCATAATTAATTTTGTGAAAATGACCATAGTGCCAAAAGCAATCTACAAATTCAATGCAATCCCCATCAGAATACCTCCATCATTCATCACAGAATTAGGAAAAAACAATTCTAAAGCTTATACGGAACCAAAAAAGAACCTGCATAGCCAAAGCAAGACTAAGTAAAAAGAACAAATCTGGGGTTATCACACTACCTGATTCCAAATTATACTATTGAGACTGGGTTCCAGGACCAGGGGAGGCTCATCTCACTTCCCAGTGGGCTGTGTGCTTCCAGGTTCTTGGTCCCTCACTCACCCAAGAATGGGAAAGAGGACCCTGCCGGGCACGGTGCACTTATAAGTGGATAACGGACCCAAAGAGTTTTGCAGAAAGTGAATTATTTAGGCAGACAGAGAGAAAAAAGGAGAAAGAAACGGATAGAGAGAAAATCAGCTTCCACGAGGTCGTGGAAGGGGATCCAGATATGGAGTCCGCCCCGATGCGGGGGATGGGGACTTTTAACATAGGAGGGATTCCTGCCCCATTCAATTTTTTCTCTCCCATGAAAGGAGGTCCTTTAAACTTCTGCAGGAGTGATTGATCTTTGATTTATTCCCACACTCTCGAAAGTTAAACAAAGACCTCTATGATCCCCAATGGAATGGAGGTATGGTGCTGGGAAATTCTTGACTTTGAAACTATGCCCCCTTATGAACCTGGGAAGAGAATACATTCCCTCACTATAAGGCCATAGTCACCAAAACAGCATGGTACTGGTACAAAAATAGGCACATAGAACAATGGAACAGAATAGAGAAGCCAGAAATAGACCCAAATACTTATAGCCAACTGATCTTTGACAAAGCAAACGAAAACATAAAGTGAGAAAAGGACACCCTTTTCAGCAAATGGTGCTGAGATATTTGGCTAGTCATGTGGAGGAGAATGAAATTGGATTCTCGTCTCTCACTTTATACAAAAATCAACTGAAGTTGGATTAAGGACTTAAATCTAAGACCTGAAACTATAAAAATTCTAGAATGAAACACTGGAAAACCCCTCCTAGACATTGTCTTAGGCAAGGAGTTCATGACCAAGAACCCAAAAGCAAATGCAATAAAAACAAAGATAAATAGCTGGGACCTAATTAAATTAAAGAGCTTTTGCACTGCAAAAGGAACAGTCATCAGAGTAAACAGACAACCCAGAGTGGGAGAACATCTTCACAACCTATACATCTGGCAAAGGACTAATATCCAGAATCTGCAATGAACTCAAATCAGAAAGATAAAAACAATCCTATCAAAAAGTGGGCTTAGGACATGCATAGACAGTTCTCAAAATAAAACATACAAATGGCCAAAAACATATGAAAAAATGCTCAACATCACTAATGATCAGGGAGATGAAAATCAAAACCACAATGCAGCACCACCTTACTCCTTACTCCTGCAAGAATGGCCATAATAAAAAAAATTAAAAAACAGTTGATGTTGGCATGGACGTAGTGAACATGGAACACTTCTACAGTGCTGGCGGGCATGTAAATTATTACAACCACTATGGAAAACGGTATGGAGATTCCTTAAAGAACTAAAAGTAGATCTACCATTTGTTCTAGCAATCCCGCTGCTGGGTATCTACCCAGAGGAAAAGAAATCATTCTACAGGAAAGATACTTGCATACACGTGTGTAGACTACCACAATTCACAGTTGCAAAAACATGAAACCAAACGAAATATCCAGCAATCAACAAGTGGATAAATAAACTGTGATACATACACGCAACGGAATACTACGCAGCCATAAAACGGAATGAATTAACAGCATTTGCAGTGACCTGGATGAGATTAAAGACTATTATTCTAAGTGAAGTAATTCCAGAATGGAAAACCAAATATCGTATATACTCACTGATATGCGAGAGCTAAGCTATGAGGATGCAAAGGCATAAGAATGATACAATGGACTTTGGGGACTTTGGGGAAGGAGTGGGAGAGGAGCTATGGGTAAAAGACGACAAATATGGTGCAGTATATACTGCTTGGGTGATGGGTGCATCAAAATCTCAGAAATCACTGCTAAAAAACTTACTCATGTAACCAAATACCACCTATACCCCAATAACTTATGGAAAAATTAAAAACTTAATATAATAAAATAGATTACCCATAAATTCAAAAAATAAAAAAATAAAATAAACCTAATTAATATGTATAGAGGTGAAAAAGAAAGCCATCTAAATATTTGGCAATGCCAGGTTGGTTAAATAAACAGTAATCTACACAATGCAACCTTATGTTGTCATTAAAAACACTGGTTGTTTGTTTGTGTCTCACTCTGTAGCCCAGGCTGGAGTGCAGTGGCACAGTTTCGGCTCACTGCATCCTCTACCTCCCAGGTTCTAGCAATTCTCTCACTCAGCCTCCTGAGTAGCTGGGATTACAGGCGTGTACCACCATGCCAAGCTAATTTTTGTATTTTTTGTAAAGACAGGGTTTTACCATGTTGTCTAGGCTCGTCTCCAACTCCTCACCTCAAGTGATCCACCTGCCTCGGCCTCCCAAAATGCTGGCATTATATGTGTGAGCCACCACACCTGGCCAAATATATATATATATATATATATATATATTCTGTTTTTCAAAAAGTAGGTTACCAAATGGCCTTTTTGGTAGTATTTTTCTAAATTATGTGTTGATTTAGACCCCAATCTCTCTCTCATTCTCTAGTCCCTTCCCTGCTTCTTTTTTCTTCTTAGCTGAAATCACTCAATTATGTAATATATAATATGATACATTTGACCAATCATTGGTTCAATTTCTGTCTCCCTTGAGAAGACAAAAAGTCTCTTGTGCATAAAACATATTTCTAAGTCCTGAGTATCAAACACCAAACCAAAATATAAAATATGTCCCTGTCTGCCTGAGGCTTAATTTTTAGTGGGGAAAGACTGCCATATCATGCATAATCAAATCTGCCATATCATGTATAACCTCCTTCCACATTTTATCATCTCATATGTGCTTTAATGAAAAGAGCAGCACAGCAAAACAGAAAAGGCCAAGATGAAGCACAATGGGGGAAATGGGGAGCCCCTCTTTGAAGTAGATGCTGAGGGAGGTTTTCGCAGCTGCTGTTTGAACAGAGACTTGAACAAAGTGAAGGAGTAAGCTAAGCAGGTGTCTGGGGAAGAGATTTCCAGGCAGAGAGAAAAGTAAGTCCAAGGATGTTTACGGAAATAGGAAAGATTGTGAGAAGATGGAGCACTGGGGGGCTGGAATCAAGATTTCAGTGTGGCCATTTTAAAGTTGAGAAATAGCTGGAAGGAGCTATTTCAAGGTGTTAAAAGTGGCTGTCTCTGATAAGCGGAATTATGGGCATTTTAAATGATCTTTTTTTGCTTTTATATTTTACATTTCAAGCTAATATCATATATCTTTTCTTAATGATAGGCAGCGTCTTTAAGTGCCCTCCTTTTCTACTGCTCATAAGGGTGAACCTAACCTGCCACTTACCAATTGTATGTCTTTGAACTAGTTACTTACATTTATTCTTTTTTAACTTTTCAAAATTTAAAATTTTTATTTTTTTTATCAGCAAATAATTGTACGTACTCATGGAGTACATAGTGATGCTTCAATACCTATAATATATAGTGATCGGATCAGGGTACTTAACATATTTGTCATCTCAAAGTCACTTATTTTGTGGGGGGGGCGGGTCTTGGTTTCTTATTTGTAAAATGGGGATGATAATATCTGTGCTATTTAGTCCACTGGTCTGGAAGAATCTTAAATGAGAAACTGTATATAAAAATAACTTGAAAGGATCCAGTATGGCATGGATAGAAAATGTTCCTATTGTGGTTATTTCTGGTCTCTGTATGGAAGTAGGAGGCAGGGGAGGGATCTAAGAATAGGTTGGAATCATCAACTCATTCCTTACAATCTACTCAATAGTGGTAAGAGCAAAAACTACTTTTCTCATTCAGATAATGCTGCATCCTTTTATCAAACTTCTGACTAATATTAAAAGCTCAACCCTGTTTTCAACCCTGGAAAACAAAACACAAAACATGTTTCCTTTGCTCTGACTTTGCGTTAACTTTATTATTTGACACTAAATTAAAATGTTTCCTACTGAGCCAAGTTTTTCTTTTTGGCTTTAGATACATTAATTTGGAACATTTATCCACATGTTTGCATTTGCATTCAAAACCAGCCAGAGAATATGTAGCCATGATTATTCTTTTGTTATTTTTTCAAATTACCGTAATTGCATTGTTAGATATGCTTCAGCACATGGGGACTGCTGGCCTGTCATCATTAGACAGATTCATAGAAATCTACTAAATAAAAAAAAAATCACAAGATAAAGATAAAACCACTTATTTAAGGCACTTTGTATGAATTAAGTAATGATAGTGGAGTCACATAACTCTTCCTCAAGTATAATTCTGAACTGCTTTTATGTTTCTTGGCATTTGAATATTTCATTGTCAGCCTCAAGATTATAAAATAAAAAGACAATACTGAGTTTTCACTGTTCAACAATGTGTATACAATTGAAGATAAATGCTTGTTAATCTTTGCTTTCAATTTATTTACAGCCCCCCCATTCTTTTATGGTAAGAATAGTATAACCCCAGCAAAGAACATTTTGAAAAATGAGAAAAACACGACCACTGCATCATCTGAATATAACTATTTTCCCTTTTGTATGTTTCTGGTCTACCTTTGTCTTTTTATGTACATAGCTTTACATGGTTTCGATTACAGTATGCGTACAATTTTGAATATAAATTTAGGGTTTTATTTAAAAGAGAATTTTTTTAGGCTACAGCATAATTTTATGTTTCTACCTTTTGTCGAAACTTGATTATGTCAAACAAAGCCTGAGATCAGGAGACCTTGTTAAGACATCTGAAACAACTTCATTGATGTCACTGCTCTGTGCTCCTTCAGGATTGCAGAAATAATTGATCACCTTGGGTACCTAACAATCGCCTCACAGGGCTGCAGTGATTTCATTCTGAAGGGGCCCCAGACTTGAAGTAATCTTCCACAGAATCATCAGGAATCAAAGGACTCTTCTTCCAGAGCGGGAAATGCCTCTTAGGGGGTGGGTCAGGGACAAGATCTGATGTGCTGGTATCTCTTGTGTCTTCTCAATGGTACTTGATTACAATTTGGAGTACTTTTTGGCTTCCATCTTAGTGAAAATCCTATGATCTACACTGTCTCAGGATAATTACAACAATGAAGCATATTTCATGATTGTTGCTTATTTCCTGTACTGTTATGTTTCCAGTTTGTGGTAGGTTGCTCGCAAACATGGCCCCAGCTTTCCCCCCTTCCTTGTATCCATACCCTTTGCAGCATGACTTTGTGGCTATTCCCCATCTGGAATTTGGGCTGGCCTGTGTTATGCTTTGGCTAGTGGAATGCAGTAGAAGTGATGGAAGGTCAGTTCTGAGTTTAGAATTTAAGAGAGTGTGCCCACGTCCTTTCTCATTGGTGGAACACTATCTAGCTGCCATGTCCACTAGACTGCATTAGCCTGCTGGAGGATCATGTGGATTAGAAACAAGTCAACCCAACTGAGGCCCAGAACCCAGACCTGCTGACCACATATGCATGGGGGAGCCCAGTCAAATTTAGCTAAGTCCAGCACAGGTAAGCAGAACCATCTAGCTGAGAAATCATACATAATTGGTATTTAAGCAAGTAGGTTTTTGTTTTGTTTTGTTTTGTTTGACAGAGTGTCACTCTGTCGCCCATGCTGGAGAGCAGTAGCAGAGTCTCAGCTCACTGAAACCTCTGCCTCCCAGGCTCAAACCATCCTCCTGCCTTAACTCCCAAGTAGCTGGGACTACAGGTGTGCACCACTATGCCCAGCTAATTTTTGTATTTTTTGTAGAGACAAGGTTTTGCCAGGTTGCCCAGGCTGGTCTCAAACTCCTGAGCTCAAATGATCCACCTACCTCAGCTTCCCAAAGTGCTGCTATTACAGGTGTGAGCCCCTGCACCCAGCCTATGTTGTTTTTAAAAAATCATTTATTCATTTTTCATATTTTGATAATTGTATATGCCCTTTGACCCAGAAATGCCATATCTAGAATTTACAAATATGTACACAGACATGACAAAGTACAATGACTTTGGTGTACTGTTTATGTCAAAAAAATAAAAGAAACAGTCTAATGTGGTTAAATAAGTTATGTGCATTTATTTTTTAATTTGTTTTATTTGTACAAATTTATGAGGTACACTTGTAATTTTGGTTACATGGATATATTGCATAGTGGTGAATTCAGGGTTTTTAGGATATCTATCACTCAAATAATTTACATTATACCCATTAATTTCTCATCATCCATCTCCCTCCTACCCTCCCACCCTTCTGAGTCTCCATTATCTATCATTCCACATTCTAAGTTCATGTGTACACATTATTTAGCTCCTACTTACAAATGAGAACATACAGTATTTATCTTTCTGTGTCGGAATCATTTCTCCTAAGGTCATGGCCTCCAGTTTCATTCATGTTGCTGCAAAAAAAAAAAAAAAATCTCATTTTTTTAAAATGGCTGAATAGTGTTCCATTTTGTAGATATGCTGTATTTTCTTCATCAAATCATCCACTGATAGACACTTAGGTTGATTCCATGACTTTGCTATTGTAGATAGTGCTGCTATAAACATGTGTGTTCAGGTGTCTTTTTCTAATATAATAATTTCTTTTCCTTTGGATAGGTTCCCAGTAGTGGAATTGCTGGATTTTATGGTAGTTCTATTTTTAATTCTTTGAGAAACCTCCATACTGTTTCCCATAGAGCTTGTGCTAATTTACATTCCCACCAGCATGTGTCAGTGTTCTCTTTTCTCTGCATCCATGTCAATAGTTGTTTTTTGTCAAGTGACTAAGTAGTTGGGTGATTTACTATACAGCCTTATTTTGAAAATATATATTAATAAAAGGTTCTATCACATTTTGGACAATTCTTTTTTCCTCTTGGGTTCCTATTGTAATCATAAGTTGCAAAATTGAGGTGGCGGGGCTAGAGAGGGAAAATATGCCTTCTTCCCATTGCCACTACCCATATTCCATGAGAGGCATAAGATTTTTCGAGGCTGTAGATTGAATGAAGAGGACTTCTAACTGCCCCTGCCCCTGAATTCTTGAGCTCAGACAACCTACCTTAGAGCTTTCATGCTGCTTTCTTAAATAAGATTAGTGTGAAGTAGGACTACCTTTACTTTATTTTTTTCCCCTTTTAATCCCATCTATCAAACCTACAATGTCTTCTGAAAGATTTTCAAGTTAGCAGGAAACCAGGAAAGATAAATGAAAATTTGAGTGGTATTGTTGAAGGAGCAACGGTCTGTACAGCTGTAAGGTAACATCTAATTAACCTCCGATGCAGGCCAGGACCCTGGTGATAGAAGTACGCAATTCAAAAGGAACTCACAAACCACCTGAAATGTAAGCAGCAACGCTTTACTTAGGAAACATGCTGTTGCTTTTGTTGTTATTTATTGTCATTCCAATTTTAAATTATTTATGTTATTATACCCACCTTTAGCTCAGACGTCGCATGTCTTAGTACAGCGTGTATATAACTAACTAATTCATCATATAAAATTATGTCATTGTAGGGGCTTAGGTAGCTCACAGAGCAAGAAAGTCCCCAGAAAGAGAAACAATTCTGCAACCACCAGGCCCAGCATCAGCCAGTCTTGGTCCTGTATGGGACATTGAGTTCCTGATTTCTTATGAACATGCTCTGATGATGAAGTTGACTGAGTTATTTCAGGAAAAGAAAGAATGAACTAAATCTGCCCATCTCTCATATTTAAATGTTCATTTACACATTTTATTGGAAATAAATACATATACACACACACAACTAGTTTTAGAAATTATCAAAATACAGAAAGATAGACGGAAGAAAACTGGTCCCTCATCATCCTATCACCGGAAAACAATCACTATGAACAGCTTGGAATATTTATTTCCAGTGTTTAAAAATTTTTGCTATACCTAATTGAAACTGCAAATATATAAACAGAAGACACTCATATAAAACCTAAGTCAGGTTGGGTGCAGTGGCTCATGCCTGTAGTCCCAGAATTTTGGGAGGCCGAGGTGGGCAGATCACCTGAGGTCAAGAGTTGGAGACCAGCTGCCTCTACTAAAAAAATACAAAAATTAGCCAGGTGTGGTGGCACGCGCCTGTAATCCCAGCTTATAAGGGTGAGGCAGAAGAATCGCTTGAACCCAGGAGTCAGGGGTTGCAGTGAGCTGAGATTGCATCACTGCACTCCAGCCTGGAAGACAAGAGCAAAACTCCATCTCAAAAAACAACACAACAAAAAACTAAGTGAGGTTAAGAGCAAACTGAGAAATCCAGTCATACTGGAGGACAAGTGAATAGCCCTCCACCCATTCGCCCTGTAAAAGATAAACACAGTGATGGTGTTACAGGGAGAGTGGTGGTGATAGTGAACTGAAGTCACGGACAGACAGGCTTAGCTCAGGAACTGGTGGAGTGCAAGATTCACCGTTAATCGCAACAAACAGAGCAAACATCAGTTTAGTGCCCACCACATGGCAGACACTGTTCTAATCACTTTCTGTATTTTAACTCATTTAATCCTCCCAGTAATCCTGCTAGAAGCAGGTACTAGAATTCCCATTTTACACCTGAGGAAATGAGATGCAGCGCCATTAAGTAACTTGCTCAAGACTAGAGCCTGGATTACAATCCACAGTCTGTTTATGGTGTTGCTGTTAAACACCATGTGCTCATTTTATTATTTCTTTATTATAATTGTTCATCTCACTCCCTCATGGACTCCAACAGGCACGCTGGCCATTTAGAAGGAGCCCATTTGGCATGGCTGTGGGGACTTCTTCTCACCATTGCAATCATTTATTGACTTAAAAGCATATTCCTTTGAAACTGGAATCTGAGTGTCATCCATCACAATTCATTTGTATTATTGCCCATCCGTACCTTTTCGTCTTTCCACTTTTCTTTCAGAACACAATAAATTATATTCAAATGGCAGTCAAGGAGGAAACTTTCCTTCCTCATCAACAAAGCTGATCGATGGACACTGAAGCCCCGGGGAGGCAGCATCTGTTGTAACTCAAGGATCCCGGCTTGAGCTGAGGATGAAATTAACAGGCGCAGAGTGCTTGGCAGCCCAACATTTGTGCAAGTCTGGCACATGCACACATCATTAGTAACTATGCTGGAGAAGAATGATCAAGGAGGTGAGGAGGAGAATGGATCTGATTAAAGGGATGTTCAAGAAAGGAAATTCTGAGCACTTGGGGAAAAGCTTCATAGCTAAAACGAATGAATTCAAGAGCAAAGCAAATAGCCAGGTACATTTGGGAGATGCCGACAGACAATCTGGATAATTTCACCTCTGAAACTTTCAAAACAAAGTCATTTTATGCAGCGAATTCCCCAGAGTGGCTGCCTCTTTCACTTAGCTCCCTCAGCTGTGTCTCCTTCACGAAATGAAGCCCCCATGACGGTAAAGATTTTGCTGTCTTGTTCATGGCTCCAATCTTGGCTCCTGGTAGATAAAATTAAATATTCATGGAATAAGTTAATGTATACTGGTGTAGACTCAAGCTAGGAAGATAAGATCTGAGATATTCAACAGCATTCAAAAGCAATGTGCATGCTGGAAGAATGGCATGGTTCAACTAAAATTGATTGTTCATGAAAGTGTATGGAATCAGCGATGAAATACTGGCAGAGTACTTCTTTGTGTGTGCACCGCTACCATAAGCAATGGAAGAGGAACAACAGAACATGATCAGCAGTGAACATTTGCCGAGGGCTTGCTGTTGGCCTGGAATGTTCTAAGCTCATTAGTCACATTAGCATATTTAATTCTTTCACCACCACCTATGGGGTAGGTAGGTACAAGTGTAATCACCCCCATTTGACATACAAGGCAGCTGGTACCAAGTCGATTTAGCAACGTGCCCAGAGCCCTACAGCTAGTACACGGTAGAGCTGGGATTCCATCTGCTCTGCTGTTTCCTGCCAGTCTCTGTAGTCCTGAGCCTCCAAGAATTTACCCTTAACTTAAAGACACAAAAGGGATACCTATGAAGCAGAGAAAAATTAAACTCTATGGCCCTGAAAACAAAAGGGAGAGGAGTAAGTATAGGCTGGTTTTCAGAAGGAGGCAGTCCTTGTGTTGTCTTGAATTTCATCATTAGTTTATATATCCCTCTATCCAACCTCCCATCTAGTCATCCTCTCATCCTCTCATATACTCACCTAACAAACATTTATTAAACTCCAGCTATGTGCCAAGCCTTGAGCAGTGAAGTGTGGGTTCTGTGCTCAAATAGTCGTGTTTTAGTTGCCTTAACTTCTCTTCCCTGAGAAGGTTAAAATGAAGCCATGTGCCTACTCATATAGGGGATCTTCCTCAGGAAGGAGAGGTTGGTGCTGCTGATCAAAACTGAAAATGCGCACACCCTGGATACAGCAGTCCCCACAGGAATTACCCATGGTGAAACGACCTATGTTCAAGGTTATTCTCTGCAGTACTGTTTTTGACAACAAAGGATTAGAAATAGCCCACGTGTTCATCAAAAGGGAACTGCTTAAATAAAACATGATAGCACACCTAAAGAGATTACTAAGCTGCTGTAACAGGAGCAGAGAAGCTGAGAGGGAGATATCTTTAAGATGTTTAAGTGAAAAAAGCAAACAAGATATGTATAGGATGCCACCATTTGGATAAAGAGCAGGGGGAATAGAAACATCTTTGGTTGGTTATCTGTAAAGTATTTCTGGAAGGATACGCCAGACACTGATAACATTTGTGGCTTTCAGTGGAGGGAGCAGGTAGTTGAAAGGCAAGAGGAACAGGAGGGATTTTTGTTGAATGTTCTTTGGTATGTTTTAAATTTTGAACCTTTTTGGGAATGTATTGTCTATATTTCCCTAAAAACAACACACACACACAAACAAAACCAAAACTCATGTGCCCAGACCCCAGGGTTAGTGGTATATCAATGCTGGAGTTCTAGTTTGGTTCCTCAACTCTCCCAGGGCAATTAGAAGGGAATGCTGGGTGCCAGGATGGGTTCCTCAACTGCCTGACTTGCACGTAAGTGGCATATTGTTTCCATCCTTGGCTGAAGCAGGTTCCCTCACAGGGATCCTCTCCTTTGGCCAGGGAGCTTCTTCTTCCACCTCATGTTTGCAATTTGGGAGAGGGTGACCAGGGTGGCCTGAGAGGGTGACGTAGGTGAGAGCATGAGCCCTGAGGGCATCCAAGGGAAGGGAACTCCAGAAAGACAGAATAGCAAGTTCAAGCATTGGAGGCAGACGTGAGCCGGCCAGGTGGCAGGTGTGCCTGGTATAGAGAAAACAAAAGGGGGAGAAGCAAGAGGCAAAGACAGAGGGAATACACATTCTGTGTGGGAGTGAGGGAGGTGTAAACTATGCTGAAATAGTCACGTTTCCTTAGAAATTCCATATCCAGATACTGCTGTTTGTTTGCTCTGTTGTTTATTTGCACTGATGTCCCAGTTCTACTAATTGGCCTACCTGTTGGTTCCTGAGCCCCAGTCCCCACCCTGCGCTCAGGTCTGGTGCTGGTGTCCCGGACTCATTCCCTGTCTTGGTAACCAGCTCTGTAGCCTGGTCTCTCCCAGCTGCTACCTGGGAACGGGGACCTGTCATGGAATGTGGTCTGGGCCGGAGACTGCTCCCAGTTCATACCCTCCGGGGACTACATGGCCCTGAAGAGAGACTGGAACAGGGAATCCAGGAGCTCTTCCTTCAGCCCTGGTGCCAAGGTGGTCTTCCTGATGTCTCCCAAACCACACACCTTTACCTCAGGTAACTCTGAACTTGTTGACTTTGCACAAATTACTTCCTCATTTCACTCAGGTGAAACATCCTTGGTGTCCTCAGAGAGGCACTGCCTGACCTTCCGATGTAAAGTAGCCACCTTCTACCCCAGCCTCTGTCCCCTTACCCGCATAATTTCTTGGCTACATACATGGTTTTGTTTATTGTCTTTCTCTCCCCACTGAACGCCCGCTTAAGGAGAGTGAGGGCTTTATCTAGGATCCCAACAACCTGTGGGCAGTTTGGCCTCCTGGTGCTTGTCTTAGTGAATGCGTCTGGTTCTAGATTTGATTTCTCCAAGTCAGTCATCTGTCTCACTGGAATGCCAGACTCTGACCATGGTGGGAATGGAGAGTCCTAGGAGGTAGGATGAGATGTGTGACCACTCAGAATGGCCTATGGACAAGGCGCTGGGAATACAGAGCCCTAGCTTTGTATTCCTGGTCCCCATCCTGAAGCAGAGGTGACAGAGACAAGAAAGGTAGTGTTCACCAACACTCTGCAGGAAAAAATACAGGGTCCTTTCACCTGCTCAGAATTGTACTTCTTCGGTATTATCAGAGCTTTAAAATCAGTGTAAAGTGCTTATTATTTGAAGGCTCACAGCTGTCATGAGATGGCAACCCACTTTTATTCTTATTGATTCTTCATTCTGGAGAAGCAACTTTGACACCAGTAGATTCAGGTTCAAATTCTGGCTCTCATACTTGCTGACTTTGGGCAAATCAAGCCTTGCTGAGGCCATGTCCTCATTTAAGATGGGGGTGGGGAAGTGGGAACAGGGGGATAATATCCGCTTCCACCATTGACAAGATGTAACATGTGGTGTACGATCTTCAGTACATAGAAAATGCTCAATGAATGTTAAACATTTTTCTTCTTCCTCAGCCCTCCTCCACATCTGCCATTATAAACGGTAGTTTTCATGTACTTAGTGGTCTGCAGGATTAATACTTGCCTGGAAATTGTGAGGACTGTGAAAATAAAACCTATGATCTTTGAGTTCATTCTCATTTATTATGTTCTTTGATGTTCAACGTCCTGGTCACAGACCTAATATCTGTAAGAGCTGATCAATTAATATTTTTCTTGTATTGGAGTCACACTCTAATTCAGTCCGTATCTTCACCAATGCACAGGTGTGTTAGTCAAAGTCTAGGCTCAGCTGCTATAACAAAAACACCCCCAAACACAGTAGCTTAGTAATAGAAACTTACGTCTTCTTACATAATAATCTGGGAATCGGTGGCTGGGCTGAATTTGTGGCTCTGATCTGGAAGAATATCCAGATGCCGGGTTCCTTCTCTCTTGTTGCTCTGCTATTCTCTAGGGTGACACTTCTGTCCACACTATCAAAAGGAGAGCAAGACTGCTCTATCCACATCGTAGTGTGAGGGGAGAGAGAGGAAGTCCAAAGCTTATCCTTTCCTTTCAGGGAAGTTGCATTAACTGCTTCTACTCCTAATCTTTTGGCACAAACTTAGTCATGTGGCTGTGCCTGGCTCCAAGGGTACTTGCAAAATTTTATCTTTACCTGAGTGGCCATAGGCTCTGTGAGAACTTGGTAAATGGAGATCTATCACTAAAAGGAAAAAGAGGACCATGGATACGAGGCGGGGGACAGTAGACTTCTTAACACTCCTGGTCTGAATGGAACCAGATGAGGGTGTGACCAGCTGGCTTGGGGCAAGCCCGTGGCCACTAGAGAGAAGCAACTGCTGACAGACGCCCAGAGCCTCCTTTCAACCTGCAGGTGGTTGGTAAATAGTGAGTACATAGCTTTTTTTCCTACCATTAAAAAGAAAATGGATGTCATCCAACAAAACCAAAGATAAACAATATCATCCCCATTTTGTATTTTCAATTGTTTCATACATTTGGATCCATCTGATAATTGGATAATTGGATCCAGGTTGCTTTAGAACTCAGCTGAAGTTTGTCTGAAACTCAGAACCAAGATGTTGCAGCTCAGGAGGCCCCCGCGACCCTTGGCTATCTTTAGGGTCAGTGCAGAAACTGAAAGCTGATGCTGATCACGTGCTCCTTTGATGGTGTCTGTGGCTGCACAGAAAGCTGTACAGTCACAGGCAAAGCATCTGGACCGGGGTGTCAGACCTTATGTTTCCTAATTCCAGCTCTCCCATTGATAAACTCTGTAGCCTCAACTATCTCAGCATTCACGCTTCCATTTCCACTTCTATTATTAAGGCCAGAAGCAGGATGCCACAGTATTCTGGGGAAAGAATAACTCTCAACAATCATGAATTTTTCTGCAAAGGTCAACTACAGCTGCACAGTGCTAGGATCTGCAGGATCCTTAGACTGAGTTGAAAGAGACACAGCAGAGAGCACACTTCATTCCCGCTTATATTTTCATTTCAGTTTAGGGAACAATCATATAGCCATTCTCTCCTTTGATCCTCTCATTTGAGGTGGATTATTATTGTATAATTGTTATTATTTTCATTTTACAGCTCAAAAAACTGAGATGCAAAGAGATTGTGGGTATGATTTAAGGATACATCCATGGTAGGTGGTTCTCTGCCACCTCTAATTCCATGATATTAAGATTGTTTTGTTTTTTTTTTTTTTTTTGAGATGAGTTTCGTTCTTGTTGTCCAGGCTGGAGTACAATGGCATGATCTCAGTTTACTGCAAACTCTGCCTCCCGGGTTCAAGCGATTCTCCTGCCTCAGCCTCCCAAGTATCTGGGATTACAGACATGTGCCACCATGACTGGCTAATTTTATATTTTTAGTAGAGACAGGGTTTCTCCATGTTGGTCAGGCTGGTCTCAAACTCCCGACCTCAGGTGATCCACCTGCCTCGGCCTCCCAAAGTGCTGGGATTACAGGTGTGAGCCACCGTGCCCAGCAAGATGGATTTTAAAAATTACTTCAGGACATATCTGTTAAATGAATGGATAGTGCTGGTAAACAGAAAACATGGTCATGTTAGAAAACTTTAGACTCTGTCCTAGTAAAGAGAACTCCTGTGAACAGCTCAGTTAACTTTCCACCCAATCCTGTTTTGGGTATCAAGATAGGGAATGGCATCAGTGCTATGGAACAGGTAGTCTTTTGGGAACTTCTCACGTGTTTGGGCCACACTTTAGTTGATAAAGCAGGTTCACACAAATCAGCAGCCCTGTGAACTGAAGGAGGATGGGCCTCAGTCGTATTTCTCTTTGCAGGTGCCTTCTAAAATTCTATGGGATGAATGCTCTTGCTTGGTCCTCAGGACAGCTCAGAAAAATAAGCATTCCATGACATTTCCATGGAATAGGCTCAGAGATGGAAGCTCGAGGAGGTGAGGCCACAGGCTGGAGTCACGGAGCTAAGATGCTGCGTGGCTGGGCCTGGACAGTGGACCCCGTTCTCCTATCTCAGTGCGTCTCTCACCCCACATCCCGCTCAGCCCTCCAGCCGCCTTGTCTCTGAACCCAAAGCCCTCACTTGTACACTCTCGAAAGGCTCCTGTGATTATCTGCTTTCTCTCAGAAGCTGAAGTCTTTTCTTCAGGGAATAAATTCAGAACTTGAGACAATTGGCCTGCTTCTTGCTTTCAATAAACGTGGAAATGCATCCATTAAAACACACAGTTTCTGCTCTTGAAAATCCAACTGTGTTTTCCTCCCCTTCATCCCTGCTACAGAGATTTGATCACAGATCTATTTTATCACTTGGTTTTTCTAATAAATGAACAGAATCAGCAGAACTGTCTTCAGAGTCCCTGAGGCCTCCTCTTGTCCTCTGTCCCAGAAACGCAAGTCTCATTTTCCACAGCCTAGTCTCTGTGGGATTGGCTTTTTTTTTTTTTTTTTTGAGACAGGGTCTCACTTTGTCATCCAGGCTGATGTGCAGTGGTGCAATCTGCAGCCTTGCTCTTCCAGGTTCAAGAGATCCTTTCACCTCAGCCCCGCAAGTAGCTTAGACTACAGAAAAATGCACACCACCACGCCTGGCTAATTTTTGTATTTTTTGTAGAGATAGGGTTTTGCCACGTTGTCCAGGTCGGTCTCGAACTCTTGAGATCAAGCGATCCACCTGCCTCACCTCCCAAAGTGCTGGGATTACAGGCACAAGCCACCGGACCTGATTTTTAACCAATAGAATATGGGAAAGGTGATAGGACGTCACTGCTGTGATTAGGGTACATATCATTGCAACTCCTATTTTGTTAAAAGACCTAACCTTCCATTGATTTGGATAGTTTTTGAGTCTGGGTTGGGAAATGGGAACCCGGCTGTCTTCTCCAAGCCCTAATCTCCTCCAAGCAGACCCCTTCCGCCATGCAAATCAGCTCATATACATAGATGCATCAGACATGCTTGAGGCCTGGGCTCGCACTGGCTCCACTTGTTTTGTGTGTTTAACTGCTGGAGCTCAGTAGGCAGGGCTGGTTTTGTCTTTCTCTGTATGCCAGCAGTGTTGTGCGTGGTGGGAGTATGATGAACATCCAGTGGATGGAGGATCTGCCCAGCATTCCCCAAGGAAGTGGACTGAAGGATGCCCACAGCGACTGGGTCTTAGCAACGAGTGTCATCTGTAACCATAACTACCCTTTGGTAAGGAAATGGTAGCAGGGCCATCTGCAGCCCATCTGGGAGACCCAGCTCTGCTGACCGGGTTCCAGCACATGTATTTGCTTTGGCTGCCTCCTTTTTCTCTAGAGAGCAGGGACTTTGTATCTCCAGAGTCCAGCACAAGCAGGACCTCAATCAATGTAGGTTAGAATAGGGTTTCCATTGCTATCCAGTGTCTTAGCTTGGATTCTCCTCAAAACAGACCTAGGACAAGGCTTGGGCATAGGTCGTTCGTTCAGGATGTGATTCCAGGAAGCAGAAGGGAGGGAGTAGAGGAAGTGATATTAGGAAGACAGCAAAGTCCATGAAGGACACGTCATTGCGTGAGTTACCACTGTGGGCCAGTGGGCTCAGTCCTGTCGAGGGGTCCCTGGGGAAGCTGGTGCAGCCTTCACAGAGTCACCCACCAGAACACAGGGAGGAGGGGGCAAATTTGCCAACTCCATTCTCATTGGTGAAACGATGCAAAAAATAATAAAATAAAATAAAAATACAAAAAACAAGGTTGCCTCCCTGGGGACTTAATTTGCCACACTTCTGGGTTGTTCCTGACATCAGAGCAGGCTCCAGAATGTGAGAAGCCCTCAGGCGGAGAAGCAGAGAGTGCGGCAGGCCAGAGGTGGGAAACTGTCAGCAGGCTGAAGCTAGCTGTCCACCTCTGCCGCAGGTGGAGGCAGCTTGGGATGTGGCAGGGGTGGGCAGCAAGAGGCTCTGCTACCCCACCCTCCTGGATTGGGAGGGGAAGGAAGCACAAAACCATTGTTTTTCATTGAAAAACATCTGCTCCTAAGGTCAATCTCTTCCTTTGAGGCAGGCTTGATAATTTTTTTTGGAAGATACAAGAAAGGTCAGTATTTTTAGTCATTGGTTTTAGTTATTATTAATGACACCTCCGTTCTCCAAAGAGTTCTGCTTTGGACAATAAACTGTCACAATGCCATTAGACAATAACCGTGACCACATCCACCCACTCCCACTCCCATCACTAACAGCTTGCTGAACGTGTGTTCTGTGTCCACTTCCGTTCTGAGCCAAGAATCTTGAAAGCTGGGCCAGGCATAGTGGCTCATGCCTGTAATCCCAGCACTTTGGGAGGCCAAGGCAGGTGGATCACTTTAGGTCTGGAGTTTGAGGCCATCCTGACCAACATGGTGAAACCCCAGCTCTACCAAAAATTAAAAAATTAACCAGGTATGGTGGTGCGTGCCTGTAATCCCAGTTGCTCAGGAGGCTGAGGCAGGAGAATCGTTGAATCCAAGAGTCAGAGGTTACCGTGAGCCAAGATTGTACCACTGCACTCCAGCCTAGGAGACACAGAATGAGACTCTGTCTCAACAAAGAAAGAAAGAAAGAAAGAAAAAGTATCTTTGGAGCCAAGAGGTGACTCTGTGAAGGCTGCACAAGCTTCCCCAGGGGACCTTCGGCAGACAGAGCCCACTGGCCCACAGCAGCAGCTCACTCACTAATGTGCCCTTCATGGACTTTTCTCTTCCCAAATCACTTCCTCTACTCACTCACTTCTGTTCCCTGGGATCATGTCCCTAGCTCAGAATCTTCTAAGCCAAGGAGATCCAAGAAGGCAGAGTTGGGAGCTGGTTTCATCCCTATTTATGCAGGAGAGCAGGACACTCAGAGGGCCAGGGAAGGGCACCCGCTTCCCATTCAATTTGGTGCAGCCTGCCTCCCTCCCTATCGTAGCAGAGAGCTTGGCTTATCCGCCTGTTTAGCTTTCAGTCCATCTTCGCTTCCCAGGTTCCATTCCAAATTCCTCCAGGACTCCCAGGTGTCTCAGATCCCTAGTCAGCTGGTGCCTTGACCTTCTCATCCTTCAGCTTCTTTTACTAGGGCTGAACTCAGCTTTCTGATCCTTCCCTGACCTACAATGCTAAATAGGAAGCACCCGTATTTTTGCCAGAAGCCCTCTCCATGCCCCACACCTTTGGCTAAGACCTGAGTCATGCACTACATCAGAATTGAGTTCATTGCGCCCCTTGGTCTTGGATCTGGGCTGCTGGAAAGGTTTGCCTTCTGCTGCCTCAGTCACTTTTCTGTTATTTTCATTTCAAACAAGTCCTAGTATTCCCAGTGTGCTCTTCGACCAAGACGAGGGCTGGCTCATAACAAGATTTAGCACAAGGTGTGCTGAAATAAATGAGAAAAACCAAAGGGATAGAAATGATGCATTCCATGAGATTCATTCATTCTTAAAAGTATGTCTGAAATATCGAGCACCACAGTTCCAGAATGACAGGAGCTATTTAATTCTTGTGGACTTGCATAGACACAGGAGCAGGTCCAGAAGAAGCCCTAGGGCTTCTGACAACCAGGTGAGTGGGCGTAGGGAGGTGTCATCCTAATTCATCTCCCAGGCAACTCAGAGTTCGGATTCCCCTCATGGCTCAGGAAGAATGGCGTTTGGCCAGGAAAAGTGCATTGCATGTAGCGTTTCAGCTACATGGCCCTGGGGATAACAATGGTGTTGGAATGGTTTTTCGCTCAGGCTTCGAGTTTCCATGAAGCAGGTAATTCTGTCCTCTTTCTGCCTGCTATTCACTCATCCCCCTGCCTGTTCCTAATCTGGCTGCTCATAGGAAGGACACATTCAGCTCTGCTCTAAGTTTTACGGGGCCATGCCTCTGGAAGCAATGCTGTGATAACCCTGTGTTGCTTGGGCTTGGGTGGGGAGTTCAATACTGGGCTGCAGCATTAGAAAGCCTAAGCCTTAAGCCATGCTCTCTTTATTGGCTACATTGTCATAAAGGAGACTCTGATCTCATTTTCCAGATGCTCATGTCTGCCTGTCAATTAGTTCTCAACTCCAGTGGGGAACAGGGAGGTTGATTATTGGACTTCCTCAAAACTCACCACATCATTCCAATTTCATAGCACTGGGATAAGGACGAAATGTGTCTTTAGAACGGGGCTTGGTGCTTAGTGAAAGCTCAAAAGAGTTGGCTATTTTTTTATTAATAGTTGAAGCAGGAAAGTCTGCTAAACAAACCTCTCGAACACCGAACTGGGAAGGAAGTGGAGATTTATTCAGCTGGGAGCTGCGGCAGCGTAGATGCCTAACAGCCAAGCTCCACTAACAAAGACAATCCTTGCCCTTTTAAAGGCTTACAACTCTAGAAATTACATGTGAAAGGGTCTTGGGCTTACAACTAGAAATTACACTGAAAGGGTCTCGATCC
This sequence comes from Cacajao melanocephalus, assembly GCA_963573385.1. Lineage (NCBI taxonomy): Eukaryota > Metazoa > Chordata > Mammalia > Primates > Pitheciidae > Cacajao > Cacajao melanocephalus. The sequence continues at coordinate 29,291 of CAUYLG010011992.1, forward strand.
ATGAAGTAGGCGTGGGGTACGTGACTTAGGTGGGGGTTTGATCATGTTTACGTAAAAACAATGCCTTCCGGAAAGATTCCTCCATATCGTCCTGCAATCTAAAGAGTGCGATTTAAGGGTGGTGCCCAGGTCCCAGCCTTTACTGCTCCTATTGAAATGCAGTGTACAAGTCTAGGGAAGGGCTCCTAAAAGCTTAAGAGGATTAAGGATCTCCTTCCTCTCTTTGGTATAAGGATGAATGAGTCTTTAGAACAGGGCTTGGTACTTAGTGAAAGTTCAAAAGAGTTAGCTATTTTTTTATTATTAGTAGTAACGACAGTAACTCAGCCCCTCATTATACCTACATGTTGAGAAAAACAATGAACAATATGAAGTATGTACTTTAAGTATTGGCAAATAATGCTTTGGATAAGGGAAGGAGAAGTAGATAGAATATCATACAGCAAAATGAGAATTGGGAGGAAAAAAGTGGGCCCTGTGGGATCAGTCACTCCAGGACCTAAGGAGAGGCACAGACTGCCTCCCTGAAGGAAGGCTCAGGACCTTGCCTGTGGCTGGAGCCCTGGGCTGCTATGGGCAGTTCCTCAGCTTCTCAGCAGCAAATCCCGAAAAGGATCATTCTACCATTGTGTGGCAAGAGTGCCACACCTGTTGTCACCTCAAAGGCCAGGAGAGGGGAGGAAGGTAGTTTCTCGTTCTCTTTTCCCATTTCTTGCTCCTGGAGGGAAAATGGAGAAAAGGAGAAAGCAGCCCAGAACCTCCAAAGCATATTAAGTCCAGGGCTTGCTGAGGCTGAGAGAAGGACCATCAATGCAGATTTCTTCATTTGTTCTTTCAAAGTCCTGTAGATGGGCAAGTTCATCTATTCTCATTTACAATTAAAATATTGATGGAATGGCTGGTATGCATCTACCTCAGCTCACTCTTTTTAATTTCGGTGTTAACTTGCCCAGGAAATATCTCTAAGAAAGATGCCAATAACTCATTAGCAGCTTATAAAGGATCCTTTTTCTTTTTTTCCAAATTATTTTAAAATGCAACCGTTGGGAGATTTACCAAGCATTTGTTATTATAAGTTATTATTGAGTGTTTCTTATAACTTGCCTGAGGGTGGCAGCATTTACGGGGATCTCCCTAATTTTCCAATGACTCCCCAAATAACACTATAACTTTCATTTTTATTTTGAAAGAACTCAAAGAAATTGAATGATCCTACGAGAGGGTGCGAATTTTGGAGAGACAGGTATCATGGAAATGGTAGTGTTCCATTTTACATTATTGACGGAGACAGCTGAAGAGCCTTGCTGGCAGCAAACGCATTGTTTAGAGGGTCTCTAGCAAGTCTGTGCCAGGAGTAGTACGTGAGAGGGAAGATGGGGTGCCCCTGACCCTTCTAGTGGTCCATTCTCAGGACATTCCAGCCTCACCTGGTTCCCAGGGATCCAAAATGAAGCAGTATTAAAGGAGAGCCACTTCTTCCACCCCTTTAGTCTCTCTGACTATCTGACACTTTCTTCTCCGCTGAGCAGATGACTGGGATTCGGCGGGGAGGGCTATGATGCTTGGCTCCAATAGCCAAGGGACCTGAGTGTAGGATTGGGTTTGTGGACTAGAGCTCTAGGTGCGTGATTGGGTGGGATTGGATGAGAGAGACTCTAAGAAGCCTGATAGTACAAAGCACTGAACCCCTATGCACCTCAGTACTGTTTCATTTATGCAGATTCCTACCACTCCCTTATACGTGACTTATTTAACAGGATAACTCTGATTGCTATTCAGGGAATAGTTATGGAGAAGGAGGCAAGAATGGAGGCAAAGAGAACTGTTTGAAGGCCACAGAGATAATCCAGGCAAGGGATAGTGCCTTGGACCAGGGCAGGTTCTCCACCACTATTAATAATCGTTTATGTTGGATAATACTTGTTGTGGGGGGCTGTCTGTGCATTGCACAACGTTTGGCAGCATCCTTGGCCTCTACCCACTAGATGCCAGTAGCACCCTCTCCCTGTGACAATCCAAAACACCTCCACATATTGCCAGATATCCACTGAGATGCAAAATTGCCAAATGGGATTGAGAAGAATGGCCTAAGGTGATGGCAGTGAAGCTGTAAGAAGTGATCAGATTCAGGATTTGTTGAGTTTATGCATGAGGAATGAGAGAGGAATCAAGGATGACTTCAAGGTTTTTGGCCTGAGTGAGGGGAAAGATGGAGTTTCCATTGACTGAGTTGGGGAAGACCATTGGCGGAACAAGGTTTAGGGCAGGGCAGCCTGGAGTTCACATGAGAGCTCTGAACTGGAGTTAAGTATATGTATCACATTGCTCATATAATTTCAGAAAAGGCGGGAAGGAGCTAATGGCTAAGGTCATGGAGATATAAATGGTATTCTAATGACTCCAGGGAAAAGAAGCATTGCCAAGACTTCTGAGGACCTTGGGGCCAGATATATTCTAGGAGGTCATGTGTTCTTAAGTTTGAGACTGAGGGTGAGCAATGTCTTATCTCAGTGAGGGTCAGTGGTTACCTTGAACTTTGGATTCTTCCTATCAGAAAGGTCAACAGGATGTCTCTGGACCTTTAGAATCGAAGCAATGAGCCGGAGCCACGTCTCTGATCTCCACAGCCTTGGGTCCATATGGAACTATTTATGATTGCACATTTACTTTAATTATTTAATGTTTGATTTCACCCCACTGAAGAGGAAGGCATAGTTTGGAGAAGAACCTGACACTTGAATGACTTGCATATCTGATTTATCAAACTGAAAATAACTCATTTTCTCCATTTGCAAAAAGTCCATTGTGCTTTACCTCTCATTCTTTGGATAGAGCCTGAGCTGAAAAGTATTTTGCTAAAGCACAGCTATATATAGAAACTTCTCATCTGTCTGAAGATATAAACAACCACAGGAAGTTTGGAATATGTTGTTAAGACTGCTCTCTTGGTTTCCTCGTCACAGATCCTCTTGCTATTCTGCAGGGAATGTGTTGCTGTCTATTTGGTGTGTGGTTTCCGCTGCTCCTCTCTTCCTAAACTTTCAGTGGAAGCTCTTCTTACTTCACTATTGTTGAAGATACTGACTAAAAGAAAATGGCGCACTGCTTTCCAATTGAATGAGCAGATTTTTCAATGTCTGGGAAAACAATAAAATCTATTTCTTCTCTTCTTCCTCCTCTTCTCTCTCTCTCTCCCCACCCCTTCTCACTCTCTCTCTTTTTGACAGGGTCTGTCACTCACGCTGGAGTGCAGTGGTGTGATCACAGCTCACTGCTGCCTCGAACTCCTGGGCTCAAGTGATTCTCCTGCCTCAGCCTCCCAAAAGTGCTGCATTTACAGGCATAAGCACCGCACCCAGCCAAAAATCTCACTATTTCAGAATGGATCTTACAGGAGAAGGGGTCTGGAGGTAGAGAGAGAAGCCCTGATTTAATTAGCAAAAATTCTGAGCTGAAGAATTTTGTTTTTACTTTATTTCTTTTGAGTAAATACAACAAAAACTAAGCTAATAAAAATTCTTTAAGCAGAAGTTCTGCTGGAATACACTTTAATAAGTGTAAAAAATATATGTGTGCATATTAAGTGCTTTTTAAAGATCGTCTAAAAAGAGAATTTCCTTTAGAGTTTCTGTATAATTAACTAAATTGGTACATTAAAAATATTGCAATTTCACAAAGTCTGTATTAGTGGATTAAAATCAATGAGATTTTTATGCCTGATGCTCCCTTGCTATTACAGGGCTTGCTAATTTGCCTAACTGATATGGTCTCTGTGGCAGGGTGATGGTATTTCAAACATAGGTTAAAATTAAGAGTAATAGGAGTAATTAATCATTAGGGGATTTTTTGCTTACCTTTTTTCAAGTTTGTGCTTTAGGTCCATGAAATCATAAGATTATTTTACCTTCTTAATTTTAGATAAGCCAACGGTTTCTCTGTTTGTTTTTCTTTTTAAAAATCGTATCTTCTAGAAGAAATACAAAGAGAATTGCCTACATTATCTTCAGGGTCTAAGATCTGGGGTCTTCATTTTCTCACCATTTCCTCAGTAGAACCACCACCAAGCACCTCCCTATTTCCCCAAAACAAAACATTAACGGGCATTTAGGAAGTTTCTATGGTCTGTCCAATAGAACCTGATGCAATGATGGAAATGTTCTACATCTGCTTTGTCTGATACAGTAGCCCTCGTTGCTTGTGAAAACTGAGCATTTGAAATATGCCTGGTGATGATAAATGGAATTTTAAATTTCAGTTAATTTTAATATTAATAGCCACAGATGGCTAGTGGCCACCATATTGGATAGCTGTACTAGCTACACTGTTTCAAGACAGTGTACTAAGGAAATAGAATTCTGTATTAGCTTAAGACTGTCCCTTCCCTCTCACCTCTCCCCTTCGTCTCTTCCTTCCTCTGTCTATCTTCCCTTAAACCTGCACTAAGTACCTACCACCTTCAGGCACTGTGCTTGGTACTGGGGAGCAGAGACTAAAGATGGCCTCTTAACTCTTGGAATCAGCAAAAGTTGGGATGACAGTGACAGGTTGTAGGAAGAACGGGTATGCAGTCAGTGCCCAATGAACAAATATATTCATATCACGGGTATCTATTTTTGCCCAGTCTTATTTTTTTTTTATGCTAAAGCTCACCATAATATCCATCAAAAATAGCCCAGTAAGGTTTATCAAAATAACTTAATGAAAGATGGATGACTTTGAGATCCCAAAAATGTGGAGTGAGAGAAGCCATGAGAAAACAGAGAAATAGGAACAAGAGGAACTGCACGTTAGTTGGGGATAAGCGGATGGGGAGGCTCTAGCTAGGGGTATTACATGGTGGCCTTAAATGGGTGAGGATGGTGAAGGCCAGGGAAGAGCAAGGCTTCAGGGCATGAGGATGGGGGAACCTAGAGAAGGATATGAGTACCTAGGTCCCAGTTTGTCTTGGTCTAAGAATTATGCCTGAAAACCTAGGCAAGAAGGACCCTGGCTTTTTTATTTACATAGTTGCCAACAGAGGATTCTGGGTTGGACTCAAAATAATGAGGAAATAAGAGATAAAGAGGCTAATGACATGTTGGCCAGCCAGGCTGATGAAAGCCCAGGTCATGTTCATGATTGTTTCTGGAACATACTGGGATCTCCAACTGTGATGAATGCTATATATAGCGTCTGTCCCAGTCTTGCAGTGCTGTCCTTGATCCTACACTCCAATGGACATCTGAGTGTGATGTTACTAATGAATCATCTCCACAGAGGGCAGGTGAACTGTTCTGCCTTGGGCACATATTAGGAACGAGGGAATAGAAAGGAACAATTTGAATTCCAGTGACTAAATTAAAGAAGGCGCTCTCCAGAACTTGAGCAGTAGGAATGAAAGACATCGGAGTCTAAGACAACAGATGTCCTATTGGACGGTTGCTGGGCACTTAGGGTTCTAGCTGTCATTCACTTATTCTATTCCTGCATTCATTTATTCATTCAACCCATATCTGTTCAGGACCTTTAATATTCATTTTAGAGACTGTCCTAGGTACCATGGACACAGGAGGGAAGAAGACTTACAATGCAGTGGGGCAGAAGGATTTTAAATAATTATAAAAAGGTACTAAATCATTTATGTTTCTGATATAAGCTGTGAAGAAGAGTTACAAGGTGCATTATATAGGAAACTGACCTATCTTGGAAATCATGGAGGCATTTTCTGAAGATGTGACACATCACCTGGATAGTTATATATGCCAGGGTGGGGAAGAAGAGCATTTTAGGCAGAGAAAACAATGCACTGTACTCTTCCTTCCTGGTACCTTTTGCACCTGGCATTATGTACCCATTTATTAAATTACTTGTTGATCCTCTGTCTCCCTATCCAGACTAATCACCCCAAGAGGTCAGGGGGTGTATTAGACTTGGTTACTGCAACGTGTTCAGTGTCCATCCTGGTGCCTGGCACATGTGAGGTCTCAGTTAGAACCTATTGAAGGTACATGTGTGGAAGCTCAGGAGGAATCTGGAGCATTTGAGAGTCTAAAAGGAGGTCATTGTTGATGAGCACAGAGTAGGGGGTTGAAAGGTTCAAAATAGGTTGGAAAAGTTACCCTGGGCCTTGTGAGCCACATAAAGGATTTGGTGCTCTATTTCAAGAGCAATGGGAAATGACCAAATGGTGTTAAATAAAAAGTGATGAGATCAGATGTATAGTTTAAAAATAACATTCTGGCTGCTGTATGAGGAGTAGGTTGGAGGGGAGCAGGAGTGGGCACAGGAAGACCATTGGAATGGTTATGTAGTGGTCCAGCTAAAACATGAGGGCATTGTAGACTAGGGAGATGGAAAGAGACGGATGGACTCAAGACGTTAGCTAAAAGGACAATTGCAAAATGGTCAAAGGATCTAAGTAGACATTTCTTCAAAGAAAATCTGAAAATATCCAATCAGCACAAGGAAAGATACTCGAAGTCATTTGCCATCAGGGAAATGCAATTCAAAACCACAGTGAGCTATCATGTCATAACCACTGGGATGAGTAGAACCAAAAGGACAGATTATAACAAGTGTTGGTGAGGACATGGAGAAATTGGAACCCTTGAACACTCCTGGTCAGAATGTAGAATGATGCAGCCACTCTGGAAAGCCAGTGCCTCAAAATGTTCAACATTGAGTTCCCGTATGACTCAGCAATTCCGCTCCTAGATATACACTCAAGGGAAATGAAAACAGATGTCTACGCAAGCACTTATACACAAACAGATGTCTACACAAGCAGTTGTACACAAATGTTCATAGCTACATTATTCATAATAGCCAAAAATGGTAACAATCTAAATGTCTATCAACTGAAAAATGGGTAGATAAAATATGGTATAGCTATACAGTGCGATATTATATAGCAATAAAAAGGAATAAAGTACTGATACCTGCCACAACATGGATTGACCTTGAAAATAAATGAAGTGGAAGAAGCCAGGCACAAAAGATCATATATTGTATGATTACACGTATATGAAATATCCAGAATAGGCAAATCTACAGAGGCAGAAAGTTGATTAATAAAAAGGCAGAATGGAAGGAGAAGATGACAGAGATGAGAAGGACACAGGAAGCGGTGTGAGAAACCATAGAAGGGAAAATTTAATAGATCTGAATATTTTGCAAGTTTGTCTTCAGGAACCTGGCAGAGTGGTTCTCTATATGGAGCCTCTAGTTTGGGCAAAAAAATTGGGGTTTTGAGAAAATCCCCTTAATAGCTATAGGTTGCTTATTTAAACCACAGTCCAGTGGAGGAAACAATTTTGAGCCTTCCTAGAAGCACTTACACTTTAAAGACCCTCCTATCTTCTGTGTCATTAGGGGATCAGCGTGGCAGCCATTTGATTAATTTAATGGACGTTTATATAGCATTTATCAGCATCTGTACGGTGGCGATACCATTCAGAAATGCCAGCAGGGGATGTGCAAAGCCTGTAACTAGTGAGAGTGAGATCAGTGGGAAGCATGAGGGAGCTGAAGGCCCCTGATTCGAGTTAAATAATAATAGCTTCCCCCGGGTCACAACGTCACCGCAGATGAGAGGGTCTTTAAAGTTTAACTGCCCTCACTGGAGAAGCTAGCAGTTTTATCCCCAGGGCAAGCCATCAGAGAGGGGACAAAGCAGTGTTAGGCAGGCTGATGGATTAAAAAGGAATGTCTTTCTATGAGTGGCATGTGTAATAGGTGGATTTCAGTTAATCCCTTTCTGTCTTGAGGCCTGGAGACACTCTGTGACGTTTATGTGACCCGAGGAAGAAATGGGGAAGCACTAGGGGCTCCTGGAGTGGAGCAGTAGGATCTGAGATTGCCAGGATTTCAATTTAGGGGGAGATCAGGCTCCAGGGGCCAGAGACTTCTGTGAAAGGAGAGGAAAGAGAGTAAAGGCAGGCAGGAGTCAGTGAAAAGCGAGTGAGGCTGAGTTAGGATGGGATGACCAGCAACAGGAGTTAGTAGTGGAAGATATGAAGCTTTCTGAACAGAAGCTAGTTGGATGGGGGCCTTTGGAGCTCCAGGAATTACCTGGCAAAAGTTGAGACTCAGAAATAGCTCAGGCCTGGAGAGCAAAACAGAAGGGATCTGTTACTTCGGCAGCCACAGAATCACTGGTTCTTGAGGATATCTCAGAGGTCATCTGGTTAAACCCAAGATCCCACAGAGGTCACACATCCCAGAGCTGTGAGGGGCAGGAATTCCCTAGTCCAAGTCCCAACTCTGGCGAACAGGAAGGTGAGTGGGATCTTCTGGGAAGCAGGTTTTCTGGCCTCAACAATTCTGCAGTGAGAGGCAAGCGAAGCACCATTGGGGCCCAGTACAAACTCCCTACTCACTGTTCAGAAAGAATCTGGCGCTCAGTGTCCGTAAGAGCCTATACTCCATTTATGTCTGAGATGTCAGAAACTCAGCACTCAAAGGGACACGAAAATTCAGGACATGCTGGAAGGAAAAAAAACTTCTTAAATAAGACCCAGTGCCTAAGACGACCACCACTGCCCATTTCCAACATGGCCTTGCTCATAGTGGAGATGTTTTCTCTCTAGACATCGTAAATAAGCTGTGTCAACATTAGGCCCTGCATGGAAGGGTATTTCAACTGAGGTTTAATTCCAGCTCTGGGCGTTTAGTGCAGATCCTGGGAAGACAAACTCTGCAATTGTTTTTTCTTCCTCAGATACCCCCCAAGGCTATCGTCTTTGCCAACATGACACACTGATTCCAGGAACCTAATTTTTTCCAGGAATCGCTGAGAGTGCTTTTGTTTCGTAAATTTTGTGGGTAGGAAGCTAGTGCTGTCATAGCTGTATGTCATATTACATCTTTGGATTCTCTAAAAAGATGACATTCATGAAAGACTTTTAGGCTTGAAGAAACTGTATCCATCTCAATGACAGGAAGGTGGGGATCGCTGCAGAAAGAACCAGAATCCACTCCCTGCCCCTCACCCACATTTCTGTTTTTTGAATCAACAACTCTCTAATTTTGAATTAAGAATTTTGGACTTGGGACTCATAAGGGCAACATGATTTGTTTTAAAAATTTGTTTCCTTTGGACTTTCATTTACAAGAGGGTTTAGTCCTCGGACTTAAATTTCTCCCCAAGAATTTAATAATAAAGAATCATTTGTATTATTGGAGTATGTTTATGCTGTCAGTAAGTCTAATTTTAGAACCTCTGATGAGCTGTGTTGGATGACGTATTTTGGTATGGAAAACACAAGAGGGAGTGAATTTTCAGCCTTAGATTAATGCCCTGTTTGGGATTTTGATTCCTGTGTAGATCAGATCTACCTGTGAACCTTGTGGTGGCTAAATCTGCACTTTAACCTGCAGACCCGGGAGGGTCCCCAAAGGAGCAGTGGTGGGTGGTTATTGGGGCACCGCTTCGTGGAAGCGGAAACAACGCTGACTCCAGGATGCTGTTTTCCTTAAATAGCAGCCCTAGCTCCTCTCTGCCCTGTGTGAGTGGTGGGTTTGGGAACAGGCTCTTCTCCTTCTAGCTTCTCTCTTGGGCTCCACCTGCCTGCTGAGAAGGTACACTACTATGCACGCACAGCCACAGGTAATTGCGGCAAGGCAGGTCCTGAGTCCATGCAAAGCATATGATGTGCCCCCTTACTACCCATGGCTGGTAGATTGGTTGAATTCAAGGAAGCAGAGTCCATGAGCTGGCCCACTTGGTCAGATGTTGGGCCACATCCTCCAGCAAAACTTTGGATCAGTGATCCCCATCTGTCTGAGTCACATGTTTATCTTTTGTTCTCTTTTCTATAGAAAAACCATAGTGTGTACATTGCTTGAATGACCCTTTGGGGGTTTGGCTATTACTCGCAGGTAAAGGAGACATTTTCAAGGCTGTAACCAGTCATTCTAAGCACGGTCCTTGCAGCAGTAGAGACAATCCCAATGACTGCAAGAAATCCCTGACTCATCCAGAACCTGTAAGCTCAGGACACGCATCACAGGAAGGCTATGAGTTGCTGAAGTGCTTCCATGATCCGTCTTTGCTCCCTGCCTACATGGGCAAGAAGCTGTACACTCTGGGATAATTCGGATGATCCCAGGGTGGGCATACTCCACTCTGCCTTATGGCGCTTGCCAAGGCTGGAGACAGATCACATACCTCCCTTCTGTTTTCCATTGCATTCCCTTCCCCAAACTTTCCATCCAGAAATTCTTCTTTGGTTGACCCTGCCGCATTGTATATTCCTGGTTCTGTTTTTTTCCCCCATGATACATTTTCTTTCAGTATCCTTAGATTCCTAATAAATTGATTATTTAAACATAGACAGTGTCTAGATTAATTTTCTACATAAAAATACAAATTTTAGGGTTCCCGTGACACCTTTTACAAGGTGTGGTCTAGTCGTCTTATACTCTATGTTGACAGTTTTCATTTGAACCAAAATTTAGGTGACTGCTTACTCCATGCATCTCTGTGTCTCTGGCATTGTGTGAAAAATGGTGAAATGAAAGTCACAAGCCCAGTTGTCAATGATGTCACTCTCTTGAGGGCAAAGAGTTAAGTAAAAAAGGATTAGAGAACAGTACAATAAATGAAAGAATGGAGGTTTAAATGGGTTGTCATTTGTGTATGGAGGCTTAGGGGAAGGGCATCAAGCTTAGGGAAGACATAGTGCACCCTACCTGGTCCAGTGGCTTGAACCACATGCAAATGATCAAGCTTCACTGCATATTCGATCTTCACATTTCATGTATGTCATTATTTTATACATACTGCAGTGTTCAGAACCCAGTATCTTGCCATTGGATTTGCTAAGAATGTAACAAAAACCTACAGGAAAGAGATGTTTTTGAAGCAGCTCCCCTGGTGTCCCTTGGTTTTCTTTCCACAGACACACAGTGGCCAGTGACTGCAGGTGTGAGAAATCTCATCAGCTGCAAAGAGTGGAGAAACTCCTTCCACTTTCCTCTAGGAGTGGTGGTGTAAATGGTTGTTATCAACATAGTGGGTAACTTTGAAACCAATGCTTCTCATGCTTTAATGTGCAAATGAATGACTTGGGGATTTGTCAAAGGCAGATTCTGATTCCAGTAAGTCTGAGGTTCTGTACTTCTAACAAGCTTTCAAGAGATGCTGATGATGCTGGTCCTTAGACCACACCTTCGGTTGCAATAATTGAAGTCTGTGTAAACTAATAGGATGCATAGATACAATTTTCCTGTGTCCTTGGATAACTGCCCTGTGGGGCTTTATGGTCTGGTCATCAGGACTCCTTTCTGAACGCCAGAAGGCTTCCTGAAGCAGGTTTTAGGTACTCTCAGCCTTTATAGGGAATGATCAAGGACAGCCAATCAAGCACCCCTTTCTTCTCCCAAGACTCGCCATGTTCCCTGTGTCATTCATAAGGCGCCCACAGGAGCTGCCATGTTCTAAAATGCCGCTAATGTTATCTCTTCTACAGATGAGGAAACTGAGTCACAGAGTGATAGTTGCTCGCCAGGCTAGGATTTGAACCCAAGTACCAGATCCAGAGCCCAATACTGTGCTTTTTTGCCTTTTAACTATAATGATCTGACCACTGATGACTCATCCAATGGTTGACCCCTGCTTTAAAGAAAACAAAAAGGCTGGGCACGGTGGCTCACGCCTGTAACCCCAGCACTTTGGGAGGCCAAGGCGAGTGGATCACAAGGTCAGGAGTCTGAGACCAGTCTGGCCAACATAGTGAAATTCTGTCTCTACTAAAAATTTTAAAAAATTAGCTGGTGTGGTGGTATGCACCTGTAATCCCAGCTACTTGGGAGGCTGAGGCAGGAGAATCATGTGAACCTGCGGGGCGGAGGTTGTAGGGAGCTGAGATTGCGCCACTGCCCTCCAGCCTGGCTGACAAAGTGAGACTCTATTTCAAACAAACAAAAAATAACCCAAGAAAACAAAAAAGTTATATTGAGCCCTGTGGGAAGAGTGTTATCTTTTCTCTGAGGCCTGAGTTCTTTTTCCTTTCTTCTTTTTTTGCAATCTAGAATTAAACCAGTTAAAACAAAAAATTCTCTCACACAAACTTGAAATCAATTCAATGTTACATTTATTTTCTTCTATCCCCAAAGAACTCTTTAATCCTTCAAAGTAAAAAGAAGGAAGAGAAAAAAAAAGTAACTGTATTAGCCTGCCCTGGCTGCCATAACAAAATACCATCCACTGAGCAGATCAATCAATAGAAATGTACTTTCTCGCTGTTCTGGAGGCTGAAATCTGATATCCGGGTGCCGGCATGGATGGTTTCTGATGAGGGCTCACTTTCTGGCTTGTAGATGGCCGCTTTCTCTGTGTCCTCATATGGCAGAGAGAGAAAGAGAGCGAGAGAGAGAAAGCTCTGATATCTCTCCTCCTAAGGGCACTAATCCCAGCGTGAGGACCCCACCCTCATGACTTATTTAAACCTAGTTATCTCTCAGAGTCCTCATTGCCAAATATCATTGCCTTGGGAGGGTTTCAATTTTAGAGAGACAAGATTTAGTCCGTAGTAACAACTCAGGGATGGTCAGTTCTCTGTATGTTCTGGGTCCAGGAAAGCTTATCTTCTTCAGAGCGGTCACTCTGTCTCAGAGGAGGACAGAAACAGTGTGGGAAGTAGCATGGGTGACAAGGGATGTCTCGCAGGACCTGACTGGGAAGTCCCATGGGCTCTAAGACTATGAGCTGGTGGTGTACAGCATGTCTCTGTGGTAGGGGAGAGAATCTTTTCTACTAGTTTTACAAGTGGAGAACAATTATTTGGAGTGGAAACCTGGAGGCATATCTTCCTCCCTCCCAGATTGCGTCTTCTCAGCTTAGTCAAAATTAAAATAACCTAGCCTCAGGGAACAAGCATTCTGTAAGACAGCCCACACAAGAAATGAGTGTTTTCTTAGTCAATTTTGCTGAAAGGAAGAATTGAGATTGGCAAAAAAAAAAAAGCTGGATTTGGTGAGACAATTAGAAAAAGAGGAATTGGAGTTTTTCTACCTGTATGTTGCACAAAACTGGGGGTGGGCAGGGGATCCCTTCCATCATGTTTTCCTAGAAACTCAGAGTTTGGAAATAGCACCCTACAGCTCTGATCCCAACTGGGCCAGTGGGTGTCTTTCCCAGGACTTTCTGGGTTTGGGATGAGAAAGCTGGGAGAGTCTTTCTAGTGACTGAAGCCATAAGATGAAAAAGTCTGGGTTGCTGGCTGCCGTGTCTGCAAGTCTTCAGACAGAAGGATTGAATGGAGAAGAAGGGGCTAGAGATGGAGGGTCAGAATGGCCTGAATTATGCCTTGCCTCTGCCTCCCACCCCACCTAAAACATTTGTATGTTTAAGTTCTAATGCCCAGGACTTCAGAATGTGACTGTATTTGGAGATGGGGTCTCTAAAGGGTTAATCAAAGTTAACGAGGTCATCAGGATGGATCCTAATCCAACCTGACTGGTGTCATATAGGAAGAGGAGATTAGGACCATGTGAAGACATAGAGAAGACCGCCATTTGCAAACCTGGGAGAGAAGCCTCAGAAGAAACCAGCGCTGCCAACACGTTGGTCTTGGACTTTGAGCCTCGCCTCCAGACCTGTAAGAAAATGAGCTTGTGTTAAGTCACCTAGTCTGTGGTATTTTGCTATAGCAGCCCTAGCAGACTAATAGGACCCCTGATCTAAGCACTCCTGAAACCTAAGCACACTCCTGTTCTTGCAGTCCATGAGACAACTCGCTATCCCAGTGATAAATTCCTCTTTTCTCCAAGAGATCTGATGACGCATCACTTCAATTACATGACTGTCTTCTTCCCGTGTGTCTTGGTATCATATTCCCTTTTACATGTGTGTCTCTGTGTTCAGTTTCCTATTTTCATAAGGACACCCATCACATTGCATAAAGGCCCACCCTAATGACAATTTTTACTTGATAACCTCTGTAAAGACTTCCTTCCTTTTTTTTAATTTGTTGTTTTTTTTGTTTGTTTGTTTTGTTTTTAGCTTTTTGGGACAGAGTCTCAATCTGTAGCCCAAGCTGGAGTGCAGTGGCGTAATCTCTGCTTAATGCAGCCTCCACCTCTGGGGCTGAAGCGATTCTCGTGCCTCAGCCTCCCCAGTACCTGGGACTACAGGTGTGCACCACCACACCCAGCTAAGTTTTTGTATTTTAGTAGAGACGGGGTTTCACCATGTTGCCCAGGGTGGTCTCAAACTCCTGAGCTCAGGCCATCCACCCTCCTGGGCCTCCCAAAGTGCTGGGATTACAGGTCTAAGCCACTGTACCCAGTCCTGGCTCTTCCTTTCTTCTCTTCCCTCCCCTCTCTTCTTTCCTCCCTTTTTTCCTCCTTCCCTCTGTCACTTTTCTCTCTCTCTCTCGTGTATGAGCATCATGCATATGCATGATAGGATCTCATATTGTCCAGGCTGGTAACAAACTACTGGGCTCAAGTGATCCTCCTGCCTTAGCCTCTTGGGTAGCTGGGATTACAGGCACACACTACTGCATCTGGTTATTATTGTTATTTTTTTTTAAGTCACTTTTTTTTTTTTTTTTTTTTTTGGTAGAGATGAGATCTGGCTCTGTTGACCAGGCTTGTCTTGAATTCTCGGCCTCAAGATATCCTTCCACCTCTCCCAAAGTGCTGGGATCACAGGTGTGAGCCACTGCACCTGTCCCCTTGTTTTTAGTTAAGGTCACATTCTGTGGTACTGGGGGTTAGGACTTCCATATATCTCTTTTGGAGATCATAATTCAACTCATAGCAGTGAACTCCTCTTTCCTGCACTTACTGGCTTCCTGGTACTTTGGAAAGATAGCAGTGAGACGCAAGAAAGAAGGGCTTCAATGATGTGGCATCCAGTTTGAAAGACCACAGGCTATGCAGGACCTGAGTGGCCATGTCAATAGGTCACTGAGGGCCAACCTGTGTGGACTGTGATGCTTTCTCTGTGCGCCACGACCCCAACCCCCAGAGGCCCTGACACCCTGGAGAGTTAGGACCGTGGGACAAACATGGCACAGAGGGGGCACTTACCTCACAAAGAAGTGAGGTTTACTGCTGAAAGTTATGACAGATAATTCAGAAGGTATGTTTCTTGTATACTTAAGCGTGTGCACCAAGATTTCTGCTACTGCACCTCTGACCAGGGACCCCGCCGCTGGACCTCTCATTAGTGTCTGTACCTCTCTTTCTGTTCCGCCTCTCAACAAGCCAAATACTGATCATGCCAGCAGTTGTTTTCTAGCATGTGTTTATCACTGGCTGCTTGATTTTTCTCTCCCCTAGAGTTCTTCTTGTTCAATACGACCAGTATTGATACTAATAAATGTTATATTAAAGAAGCCTATTGCATTTGTGAAACAATCAGATGGTGAACCCTCATAAATAACTTGCTTGGTCATTGTATCTTCTTTTTATATCTCTCCTTCTTTCCCTTTTTTAAAAAAATCTTTTATTTGATGTATACCTCAGACAGAAACAAAGGGAAAAAATATATAGAAAAGAATATGATTTCGTAATCATAGAAGGAATTGTGCTCAGAGACAGAGAACATGCAGTAAATTTCTATAGTGAAAAGCAATTTCCTTCTAACATAAGCCATACTTTTTTTATCCTGTTCACAATAATTTTGCAGTTTCCACATTTCCCTGAGAAAATAAGCCCCAGTTTCCTGACCTTGCTTAAAAAGTTCAGTTTGGGAGACCAGCTCCTGAGTTCACTCCCCAGTCATTGGTTTATGGGAGGAAGCTTCATTCTGCAACAAATAAACAGCTGGAGATGCCCTAGGCCCTGGTCTCAAACCCTTTCCCTGTCTAATTGGCTGTGTGATCTCAGAGAGGAAATAAACAAAGGGCTTCAGTTTTGCTGTATCTCATCAGAAAACACTAATTTAAAAAATCAAGTATGCATTATCTTCTTCAGTTGTTCCTTTATCAAACCTTGAGTGCCTATTATATTTGACTTTATAGCTCAGCTGGGAAGACAAGCAAAAATGTGAAATCACAACCTAGATAAATGCTAAGAAAAGGAGGTTAGGAGTACATAAAAGGGAATTTGAGCTAGTTACGGATTCAGGGTGGAGTTCTCTAGGGAAAGGCCCTTCATGCTGTCAGCTGAAAGACTGAAAGATGGGTGCAGAGTGGTGTGTGATGGAGCTGGAAGGTAGACAGGCCAGCACGTGCCCACGCAGAGCTATCCAGACCATGGTAAATTCTTGGTCTTTAATCCAAAGCAGTGAGTGGGAGCATGTTTTAAGTGTGTGTGTGGGAGGACAGGGGTATGATTGTTCATCCACATCGAGTCCCTGGTGACAGAAGTCATGATAAAAAGTGAGTCTTGGCCAGGCATTGTGGCTCATGCCTATAATCCCAACATGTTGGGAGGCTGAGACAAGTAGATCTCTTGAGCTCAGGAGTTGTAGACCAGCTTGGGCAACATGATGGAATCTCGTCTCTGCAAATAATATAACAATTAGCTGGGAATGGTGGCATGTGCCTGTTGTTTCAGGTACTCAGGAGGCTGAGGTGGGAGGATTGCTTAAGCCCAGGAGGTCGAGGCTGCAGTGAGCAGAGCAGTAAATGCCCCTGCACTACAGCCTGGGCAATAGGGTGAGACCCTCTTAAGAAAGAAAGAAGGAAGGAAGGAAGGAAGGAAGGAAGGAAGGAAGAAGTGAGTCTGTATAGTTGTTTGAGAGTCTAATGATAAAGACAGTTTTGATTTATCAGAACCTTGGGTATGTTATTTGGTTCACAATCCATCCACAGAGAACCAAAACTGGACTGTAATTAGTATATAGGCCATCTGTAGCCGCAAGATTGTAAAGGATGATACAATATTTATTAAAAATATGGATAGACAACTAGATAGTTATGTAGATTAGCTGGAAGGATGCATATCAAAATGTCTCCTGGTTAAGGGATTTCTTGTTTGACTTTTGATTTTCTTTTTTGGTACATTTTATATTTTTCAAGTTTTCCAGAAGTAATTTTTTTTAAGAACTCTCTAAAAAAATAACTGAGTATAGAATCACATTCAAGTCACCAAGTATGCATGCCCTTCTATTTGGGAATTGAATAGTATGGGATCAGGTTACTGTGAGGCAAGGGCTTCAGAAGAATAAAAAACACAGGTGTGCCATGGACTGAATTATGTCTTCCCCAGATTCATGCGTTGATGCCCTAACCCCCAGTGTGGCTATATTTGGAGTAAGGAAGTAATTAAAGATAAACGAAGTCATAAAGGTGGAGCCGTGATGTGATAGGGCTAGTGTCCTTATAAGAGACACCAGAGAGCTCTTTCTTTTTCTCCCCAGCATGTGAGGATGCTGAGGAGGCATAATCCATGGACCCGGAAGCAGACCCTCAGTAGAAACCCAATTAGCTAGCACCTTGATCTTGAACTTCCCAGCCTCCAGAACTGTGAGAAATAAATGTTTGTTGTTTAAGCTACACAGCCTAAGGCATTTTTTAAAAGCAGTCCAACAGACTAAGATGGATGGTTGAACTCTACGGCCACAGTGTTTCTGAAAAGACGCCATAGAGAAGGAGAAATGTATACTGTGCCCTGTTCACTTTTATTACATTTCAAGTTCCTTTTCTGATTAAAAAAAAAAATGCTAGTATCTAACTCCTAGGAAAAAAATCAACAGATCCTCATAAGAAGCATTTAAAGTATGAGAACATGTCCAAATGTAAACCTATGTGCATGTATTGGTTCAAGAAACATAAACACTGGCCTTAAATCAAATTTGAGCCAAGTTTTATCCACAGAGACTGAAACAGGATTTTTGCACCGTGCTGTGTGCTGAAGGGTCTGTAGGATTCTGGGAGTCAGAGAACTTCTTTTTTCTATGAGAAGGGCAACATTACAGGGACTTCAGAGATGGGAGAAGGCTCTTTCCCAGGCAGAAGCAAAGAATTTCAGAGGAAGGAGTGTTAAAGCTGGGTTCTGAGGGATAGATAGGAGTTCATTGAGTGGGTGAGGAGAGAGAAAGTTCTCCTGTGAGTTTATGAGAGCAGGAACCAGGTCTTTTTCTCTGTGCCTCGCACCTCCCTGGTGTTTTATAGAGTATATGCATAGAGGAGCGTAGGGGTCAAAAGAAACAGTATGTACAAAGGTCCTGGGGCCAGAAGCTGTGTGAGACGTTTGAAAGATTCTAAATCGTCTGATATTGTTGGTGTATGTGTGGGGCGTGGGAGTGGGGTGGGGTAGTGAGGAGGGGCGAGAGGCTGACTGGAGTAGAGGAACGTGGTGCACAAAGGAGGTGAGGTTGGAGAGATGAACAGGGGTGGGATCATGCGGGGCCTGTATGCTGCACTTGGCTCTGTGGGCAACGGCATCGTAGATTTGCCAGCAGGTGGCAGAATCAGAGTGGTAAGCAGGTCTTCAGATCTTAGCCTGTGTTCCCTCCATTTCCATCCAACCTAGTTCTCTTTATCCATCATGTGACTTTGCAGAGAGATGTCTGGTCTCAGAGGCCTGGGGTCACCACCAGGCATGGGGATGTATCTGGGTGAGTTTTTCAACACCCCCCACCCCGCCCCCGCTACCCTGTCCTCAGGCAGAGCTGTAGAGGGGCAGGCCGTCTTCTCTTTCCTTTTTAACTCTGTCATTCTCCCACACACCCAGAGTCCTTGCCGCTCACTTTCTGAAACTGTGCAGCTCCTCTCTGAGTGGCACGCACCAATGTGGGGTTTGCTGGGTAGGAAACTGTAAAAACTCTCAGGTGGGCCTGAGGCAAGGTGAAGGGAGATTGTGTAGAGCATAGCCTGGAGGAGGTGCTGGGATCCCTGTCTCCCTGGAGCCAGTGGAGGATGCTGAAGAACAACTGCCCTGAGAATGGCTGGGGAACATGAGAGGTTTATGAGCTCCACGCACCTCCAGCAAAGACCACACAGAAGATGGGCTTTTGTGTGTTGGGCAATGAGGACAGTGGGAGGCCAGGAGTCTGTTCTGGAGGACGGCAGTGCCCTCAGACCCATTGCATACATTGGATGTGTAATCTTACCTCCCTGTCCCTGTGCCATATACACCCTCAACCCTTCAATACACCGGACATGATCCCATAGCCTGCTCTTCCCTTCACTTTCTGATGCCAAACTGGCAGAAACAGTAATAGGAGGCTCCCCACCATAAGGACACCATGTGGTGTGAAAAACCCCAGCCCCACTGCTGGGCTATTGGGTGCCTGTGCAAACCAGGTAGACACCCCTGCCTTGAGCCACTCGGTAGCCACCTGATGCCAACAACCTGTATCACCACATTTGCCTGTCACCAGTGCTCCCCAAGTGTGTCAGTCTTACTTTGCAAGTCCTCTGTCCAAAAGAGACTCTCAGAGGAGCATGCTGTGGACAGCCAGATCCAAGATTAAAACACATTTTTTTCTTTTTTTTTTTTTAGACGGAGTTTCGCTCTTGTTAAAGCAGGCTGGAGTGCAATAGCGAGATCTCGGCTCTCCACAACCTCTGCCTCCTGGGTTCAAGCAATTCTCCTGCCTCAGCCTCCCGAGTAGCTGGGACTACAGGCGTGTGCCACCATGCCCAGCTAATTTTTATATTTTTAGTAGAGACGGGGTTTCACCATGTTGACCGGGATGGTAATCGATCTCTTGACCTCGTGATCCACCCGCCTCGGCCTCCCAAAGTGCTGGGATTACAGGCATGAGCCACCGCGCCCAGCCTAAAAGACATATTTAAAGGGCATTGTCAAGACTGCATGGGAGAAACTGCATGAAAGACAGAAAAAGCCCAAATCAGAGCTGCAGTTGCCACTGGCTCTGGCTCTGTCAGACAGGTATCCAAGCCTCAGAACGAGGCCCCTGGATGCTTCCACGGGACACACTCTCTATGTGCCACAGGTGGTTCTCAGTTCATACATATTTCATCTATTTGAGTGTATGTGGTTTGGGGCAAATAAAAGCAAAGCGATTTTTGTGTCTCCAACTCTGCCTTCAATATTTAGAGATTGTATTTCCACCAGAGCCTCTGAGATGTAAGTAAATGCAAACAATCCCCACCAACGCACGTTTGAGCTCTCTGTGGAGAGGGGGGCTCAAGGTTGTAGATTCCCATTAGCAAATTGGCATCTCATCCTCTCTTCTCCTGAATGGGCCCTCATATGAAGCTGAAATGCCAAGTTATTTCCCCAGAGAAATGTTTCCCTCACATAGTGTCACACGTCCTCAACTGTAACTGACTATCTCTCTGCCAGCCTTCATCTACCGTAACTGACATCAGAGGGGCACATCACATGCAAAAGCGCTGGTGCCATAAATCTTTCAAAAGATTAAAAGGAGGCACAGAATCAGGCACCAAAGCGGGGAACTGAAAATACGGTGAATGAGGAACACAAAGGCTGTTTTGATTCTCTGTAAGATTAAGAAACTATCAGAAATGGCCAGAAGCTCTGTAATCTGCCTGGGCCAATCCCATGAAGATCTGCTGATGGTGCTTATCAGTGCCTTCTGCTCTCCCAAGGAGATTTTTAAAAAAGAAGTTGAATAGAAATCGTCATTGCTAATATCTTTATTTACAAATATATCTCCTCTGAACATGTCAGATCTCATTCTGCCACCTCATTGCTTAAAAACTTCTGATGGTACTCAGTGTTCACAGGGAAAAAAGCACAGCTTCCTTAGCATGCCCTTTACATAACATCTCATTACACTTTCCCAGTCTCCTTGTCAGCTGCTTGCGTGTGTGAATTATATTTGACCACTTGGGACGCTCATGTATTTTAATACCACTTGTCTTTGCTTGTGCTGTTCCTCTGCTGGAATGCTGTTCCATGCGTTCTGTGCTTGGCCTCCTCCGACTCATTCTTCACCTCCAGTCCCCTCTAAGAGAAATGACTGCAGGAGAACTCATGCTTGCCTATATGTGTTACAAAGTCTTCATCAATTCCTATATTATAACACTGTTAGACGGTATTGTTACTATTTGTCCAGACTTCTCTCCTTTGCTGGACTCTGAATTCCAGTCTTGATATATGACCATATTCATCGAAACCCTGGCACATAGTATGGGCTCAATGAGCATTTGCTGGACTGAATGGAATGGAATTTTATGTTAAAGAAAAGATGTAATATCAAATCCATAAGCGATTGATAAGGCCCATTGGTATTTTCTGATGAGACTTAGAATAGGCATAAATAGTGTGTTAGTCTGTTCTCATGTTGCTAATAAAGACATACCCGAGACTGGGTTATTTATTTACTTATTTAATTTTTTTAATTCATAGGTTATTAGGGAACAGGTGGTGTTTGGTCACATGAATAAGTTCTTTAGCAGTGATTTGTGAGACTTTGGTGCACCCATCACCCAGGCAGTATACACTGAACCCTATTTATACTGTTTTATCCCTCACGCCCTTCCCACCCTTTCCCAAAATCCCCAAAGTCCATTGTGAATTCTATGTCTGCATCTTCATAGCTTAGCTCCCACTTACGAATGAGAATATATGATGTTTGGTTTTCCATTCCTGAGTTACTTCACTTAGAATAGTAATCTCCAGTCTCATCCAGGCCATTGCAAATGCCATTAATCCATTCCTTTTTATGGCTGAGTAGTATTCCATTATATATACGTCACAGTTTCCTTATCCATTCATCGATTGATGGGTATTTGGTTTGGCTCCATGTTTTTGCAATTGCAAATTGTGCTGCTATAAACGTGTGTGCAAGTATCTTTTTTGTAAAATGATTTCTTTTCCTCTGGGTAGATACCCAGTAGTGGGATTGCTGGATCAAATGGTAGTTCTTCTTTTAGTTCTTTAAGGAATCTCCACACTGTTTTCCATAGTGACTGTACTAGTTTACATTCCCACCAGCAGTGCTGAAGTGTTCCCTGTTTACCACATTCATGCCAACATCTACTACTTTTTCATTGTTTGATTATGGCCATTCTTGTAGGAGTAACATAGTATTGCATAGTGATTTTCGTTTGCATTTCCCTGATCATTACTGATGTTGAGCATTTTTTCATGTTTGTTGGCATTTGTATATCTTCTTTTGAGAATTGTCTATTCATGTCCTTGGCCCACTTTTTGATAGGACTGTTTGTTTTTATCTTGTTGATTTGTTTGAGTTCATTGCAGATTCTGGATATTAGTCCTTTGCCAGATATATGGATTGTGAAGATTTTCTCCCAATCTGTGAGTTGTCTGTTTACTCTGCTGACTGTTCCTTTTGCTATGCAAATCCTCTTTAGTTCAATTAAGTCCCAGTTATTTATCTTCGTTTTTATTGTATTTGCTTTTGGGTTCTTGGTCATGAACTCCTTGCCTAAGACAATGTCTAGGAGGGGTTTTCCAGTGTTTCATTCTAGAATTTTTATAGTTTTGGGTCTTAGATTTAAGTCCTTAATCCAACTTGAGTTGATTTTTTTATAAGGTGAGAGATGAGGATTCAGCTTCATTCTCCTACATGTGGCTAGCCACTTATCTCAGCACCATTTGTTGAAAAGAGGTCCTTTCCCCTCTTTCTGTTTTTGTTTGCTTTGTCAGAGATCAGTTTGTGTAAGTATTTGGGTTTATTTTTAGATTCTCCATTGCCCTATGTGCCTATTTTTATACCAGTACCATGCTGTTTTGGTGACTATGGCCTTATAGTATAGTTTGAAATCAGATAGTGTGATGCCTCCAGATTTGTTCTTTTTGTTTAGTGATACTGAGTAATTTACAAAAGAAATAGGTTTAATTAACTCACAGTTCCACATGGCTGGGGAGGCCTCACAATCATGGCAGAAGGTGAATGAGAAGCAAAGTCACATCTTACATGGTGCCAGGCAAAAGAGCATTTGCAGGGGAATTCCCCTTTATGAAACCATCAGATCTTGTGAGAGCTATTCACTATCATGAGAACAGCACAAGAAAAACCCACCTCCATGATTCACCTCCCACCAGGTCCCTTCCACAACATGTGGGGATTATTACAGTTCAAGGTGAGATTTGTGTGGGGACACAGACTCAAACCATATAATATAGTTATAAGAAACTCTGAAGAAGAAACTGTTGAATTCTTAGGGTATAAAACCTACAGTATTTTACTTAACTATTTACTTGTGTTGTTTATTAATTTAACAATTGCTTATTTAAGGCATAATATGTGCTAGACATTGTTCTCGACATCAGGGATTCAGCAGCAAACTGAATAGATAAGAATTCCTGCTGTCATGGAACTTATATTTTAGAAGGCAGAGTGTAGTGGTTATAGTGGGCTCTGAGTTCAATTCCTAGTTTTATCACTTACTAACTGTGTGACCTTGGGAAAGTTATTTTCCCAAGCATACTTCCTGTGCTTTGGTTTCCTCATTTGTAAAATGAAGGGTAAAAATAGTGCCTACTTCATTGGGCTGTTAGAATGATAGATAAATTAATCCATGTGAAACACTTAGAATAACGGCTGGCAGATAGCATACACTCAACAAATCTTGGCTATTATTATCTAATAGTTGGTTTCA
The DNA here is from genome assembly GCA_963573385.1 of Cacajao melanocephalus. Classification (NCBI taxonomy): domain Eukaryota; kingdom Metazoa; phylum Chordata; class Mammalia; order Primates; family Pitheciidae; genus Cacajao; species Cacajao melanocephalus. The sequence goes on from CAUYLG010011992.1 coordinate 52,732, forward strand.
CAGCTGAGAAAACAGAGGTAGAGACTCCACATTTGACTCTTGTTCTAATCTCTCACTCAGGTTGCCTCGAGAAGCAATGAGCTTGTAAACTCCTGTCTGCAGGTGCCTCTTTTCTTGTGCGTGTCTTTCACCCGCAATTCCACCTCCATTCGCTCCTGCTGCTCCCCGCCTGTCTCACCCTTTCCTTGATTGACACTTACTTGTCCTAACATCTCAGCCTAGAATCATTCTGTCTGGAAAACCCAAGGATATAGAAATTGGAACTACTTAAAAGTGGGGTTTACTGCAAATTGTCCATCTGGTTAAACTGACATCATATTTAGAGCTGACTTATTCAGGTGAGCTCTTCATCTTGCATCAAACTTATTGCTCAACTTCATGTTCTCTAGATCTAGCCAGAGGGAAGTTCTGAGTAGTTTTAATCCGGATGGAAATCCTCTCCCTTGACAACTCAACACAGGGTCTTGTCACTTACTACTTGTTTTTCCTCGAGCAAGTTAGTTAGTTTCTCCATCTCTTGGTTTTATCATCTGCAGAATGGGATTTAGTTGCACACAGAACTGCCTCATTAAGTCATAGTGAGAATTCAATGACAGAGTTATGCAAAGCCTTTAGTTCAGTGCCTGGGAGATAATAAACATTCCGGTAAGTGATGACAATTATTATAATTTAACTTTTATTGTTTACTGAGTACCGTTGTCACCTTGTCTAATTGCTTGACTCCAGGGGATGATATTTTAATGGCGACTTGAGCAGGAGGAAGCATTGCAACAAATATCCTCCTTGATATTAATTGCCTCCTTAACTCTTCTAAAAGACTTTAAAACAAACAAATCCACTGCATCCTAACCCAAATTCCTTCCTTCCTTCCTTCAATAAACACTTTCAAGGAGAGTGGAGATATGATCCAGGTAATTCTGCAAAAACAAACACTCTCTAAATCTCAGCAGCTTAAGACATCAAAGGTTTATTTCTTTTTCCTGATATGTGCCTGGGGTTAGCAAGGGGACTCTGCCCATTGAAGTCCCTCAGTGGCCCTAGGAAACGGAGTGGTCGTCATCTGAAATGTTGTTGTTCCCCATGGCCAGAGGGAAAAGGGCTGTGGATGGTTTCAATCCAGCAATGAGGTAAGCACTTCAGCCTGGAGAGGGCATTCATCAGTCTGCCCACCACTTACTGACCACATTTGTCACCTGCCCCACCGTGGCCCAAGGAATATGGCAGTGCAAATCCAGGAAGGGGGAGAACTGGCCGTATTTGACTACCATGGCAACCACAATGCAAAGCTCTGTGCCAGGCACAGTAGAAGATAGGATGATACATACCTTTTCACCTTGGTCCTCAGGTTACTTACTATCTAGCAGGAGGGATAAGGACAGCAGATGGTAGAACACAGCAGATACGATTTCGGGGCTTCCAGCAGCATTCCATTGAGCCTAGAGGATGAACAGGGTGATTCATTCCCACGGCACTGCTGTGAACACTGAAGAAATTCATTACCAGGGGTCTGGCAAGGACTGTAAAGATGTTATTTGGGAGACGAGAACCAGGGTAGGAACAGCTCATCATTTTTAAGGTTCTAGTGCAGGCTGTCATCACCGGACCCATCATTTATTTAAATATTTATCTGTCTGTGTGAGGGGCCCAAGGAGCAGCAGATGAAATCCTGCCCTGCAGAGAGCCTGAGAACCAGGGAGGCACAGGCACAGTGGGGTGTGGAGGGGTGGGGAGGAGACACGCCTGGGATACACTCACACTTGATAGGATTCATTTCCAGCACGATCCAGCCTATCAACCACAGATGCCTATTGGGTGGTTACTTAGTGCAACAAAACAGGGACGTCAACATGGGAAATACAGCAAAACAGAGAGCTGAGCCCTGCCTTCAAGGTGCTTATAAGAAATTAAGAGAGATGCAGGGAAAACATCACCATCAAACCACAGTAATGATGAGTGCCTATGTGAGTGATTCAGACACATCCTGCAGCAGCTGCAGAGGAAAAGCAAGCTCCCTGGTAAGTAAGTCCAGGAGTGAAAACAGAAGAGGTAAACTCTCTTTAGTCCTGAAAGACGGGTAAGTTTTTGGTTGGTGGAGGAAAGGGAGAGCATGGGAAATGACATGTACGAAGGTGTTTAGAAAGGAAAATGAAAGGCCCAAGTAGAGTTTAACCAGAACAGGGACTTTGTATAGGCGAGTGGTAGAACGAAAGGTTGGTGAGAAACACATTGAAGAAAAATGTGGCTCCCAGTGCAGAATTTATTCAAGGGGCAATGAGACCCTTTGAAAGGACGCAAACTAACGTTTACGAAGCACTAACCATTTAAGGGCCAATGTTAGACACCTTGCATTTATTAACGTATTTTATCTTCATCCCAACTCTCAGAGGTTAGCAGGAATAACCCTACTTATAGAAGAGGAAATTGAGGCTCACAGGTCATCTGATAATAAGGGATAGAGCTGAAATTCAGACCCAGGACTATCTGGTGTTAAAGCTGTGCCTCTTCTGTCAAACCACACTGACTGTCAGTGAAGACTGTGGGTTGGAACATGGCATAGTTATACAATACATAAAGAAGATCAAGGAAACTTTGGCATAGAGAAGAGAGACTGCTGACGGGGAGTCTGAGAAGGAGTTGATTATAAAAGTCCAGGTTTTGGTAAGGGCTTGAACTGAGGTGATGATGCAGGAAATGAGTATGACCATGAACGACAGGGAAGTCATAAGAAATTGCCAAATAGGCAGGAAGGATGGTGCCTTTGATCGTACACACGGTTAGTTTGAAGAAGACAGATAGCCAGGTTGTTATTTGACAGTAGGAAACCAGATTAGCGAAGTGTTAATTGTTGGAAGCACAGGCACTCTGCAACCTTAGGCAAGATACTTAACTTCTGTAAACCTCAGTTTCCCCTTCTGTAGGGATCTGTGTAAGGATTAAATGAGGTAATGCATGCACAGCTTGAGAAACAGGAAGCGTGCCTCATTAGTGACAGCGGACGTTTTATTGGAGAGAGAGGGCAGAGCCCAGAAATGCGCCTTTTCCACCGTTATCTTCCTTGGCTTGTTAGGTGTTGCCTGCTGAGCCCTGGAAATGCTGCCTACAACTTCCGTCATACAACTGTCCAACTGATATTGGGCTTGCCCGTTTGAACGTTGCACTTGACTTTCGGCACCTGCACCTCCATGGTAGGGGGAGGAGTCTGGTCTGCCTCATGGTGTGATGGGCATGGGATTTCCAGGCTTCCAGAAAGAGGAAGACACCAGCACCCTCCATTTCAGTCCACTGTGATTATGAAGCTGTTAAACCATCATCAAATTACACTATCTTCACAGGGAGTGACTGAATGTTCTACGCAAAGTGAGAATTTGAGAGAAGAGACCCTCAAACCACAACCACCACCATCACCCCAAGTCAAACAAACACTCCCTGTTCTTATCATACAGCAATATTATCTGATTCCAGAGAATTTCATAAACAAACTTGAATGGGCAATAAAAAGAAGCCCCCACACTAGGCAGGCAATCAAATTTCTACATCTTAAAAGCCCCGATGAATTACATACAGAGTAACCAGGTTTGTCCTCATAAAAGTCATTCTGCTATCCTCAAACTCATCATAAAAAGATCTATATTAAAAATCAGCATGATGATGTCCATAAAAGATTGAAGCCAAAAAAAAATAATAATAATGTAATGCTGATTCTCCCAGAGCCCAAGGCAACCCTGTCTTCAAGGCACAGCTTCCATGAATGTCAGCATAAGTAAAAGTCTCCATCAATTGGTTATTTAATAAAGCCAAAGAGTAGCTGAAGCCATATACTTGTATATATGTTTAACTCTTTGGAAGATGAAGAATGATCAGAAAACGTAAGTGAAAGTTTTACTATTCTGTTGATACTGTCTTAATTTTGGTCCACCTCAATCTCAAACAGCTCTTCAGGATTAAAGGATTACCAGCCTAAATATTTATTTTATCCACCCATGCTTGAATTAATTTTTCAAAATAAGACATTAGTTGTCTTGGATGTTTCTTGTTGCGACAATCACCCACTTTTCTCTCTTGCTTTCTCTGTATATTCCCTTCCTTAAAGCCAAAGAGCTTGAATTTCTTTCCCCAGACCTCAGAGAGGTCTTGTACACTAGTAAATTGACACTGAGAGTGAAAGACAGAAGCTACCTTCTTGGCCTCAACATGCCTACCTTAAGAAGGGCTTTTGGGAAAGCTGTGATGGGGCCCTTCTGTCACTGGCAGGTGGACAGGGCATGGCCTCATGGGATGTGTTTTCCAGGGTCATACAAACAAGCATGGTGAACACGATGACACCATGGGACCTGAGCAAAAGCCTCAGCCTGATGGAATATTCCTTGTGGCACATGAGTCAGAACATGCTATTTCATGGCACGTGAGGACACTGGAGCCTCAAGACTTGAAATGATCTGTCAAATATCAAAGCTCAGCTTCTTAGAGTTTTCATTCCCTAAGCTATAAAAGGAGGGCAACAAAACAAGGATGAAATAAGATGACCTGGAAAGCTATAGACTTTTCCCATTCAACCATTGCTTGGCCCTGCCTGCCTCTCTGAGCGGCGTGAAGACACAGTTCTATCCCAGTCCCTTCCCCTCCTCTCCTGAGTCCTTCAGTGCTGCTCACTACCTCTCTTGCACCTTCTCTCGCTTCTCCTCCAAGAAGCTGCAATGAGGAAGGTGTCCATGAGGCAGAGTTTGGCTTGAGATTCACTGTCCTGGGGGCCAATGAGACAAGACTCAACCCACTGGCCTCTGCCAGGGCCTCTCTGTAGTCACAGGAGCACTGGGCCACCTGCTCAAAAAGGATGGCATGTAGCAGAGGAAGGAGGCATGGCCACGCCCTCTCAAGGCTCATCTGGAGGAGGAGGCCTCCTCAGGGTTCCCCTCCCCACTGCCCATCTTTGTTATACACTCTCCCTTAAAGCCAGAAGCCCCCTGTCTTTCTTCCTCAAGTAGAGGAAGTGGCCTGGCAAAGGTAAGAATGGGGTTCTGAGTCGGGGAGACTGAGAGCAGAGGAGGGAGGATGAGAGTTTCGTTCCTTCAATGTTGGGGGCTGACTCCTAAGAAGAGGACGCCTGTGCCTCAGAGCCATGGGTAAGGTCATTTATAGAAACTTTGGTGCCTCTGTGGGGTTTCTGGAGTGGCTCATGTGTGTCACAGAATAAAGCTCGCACAATTGCCACCACCTCCTGGCTGACCCTTGGCCTCTGGTTTGTAAGGCCAGGGCTGACTGTACGTGCCTCCCTCTCCTTCCTGACAAGCAGCAGGGACATTCCCTGAGAGCTGGTGCCTCCACACGGGCTACCACCTCCTCTCCAGCCTATGGAGCAGGGGGGTCTTTGAGTAATGAGACACCTACACATACCCTAAGTCCCAGGGGACAAGGTGGACAAGGTGGGAGACCCCTCTCTTAACTTCTGTCTTAGTTTGTGGCAATTACTCAGATCAATGGGGAGAAACAGATTGGTCCCTTCATTCCTATCCTTACCTTGGCATGGGAAACCACTACCCATGGTGCCTAACACTGCCCCGGGCATGCCTCACCCCTGTCCTAGCTGTCTCAGGCCATATCCTCGTGGCCATGCACTGGGAGACCCTCTCCTCCAAGTATGTCTTTTTTAAAATTTTTAATTTTATTTTTTTTTTGAATTCCCCAAATAGTCTTCATCCTCCAGTATGTCTACCAAGTGCTGCCACCCACTCTGTGTTGGGAAAATGACAAACAGTAAGTTTCTGCCTCCTCACTTGCTTACAGGGCCATAAGCAACTCCATCATGTTTGGGTTAGAGCAAGTGAAAACAGAACAAAATATTGGGATTTGATATTACTGCAGAAAATCTATGTTCTGGAGCTGCCGGATCTTCTCTGACTACTTTCCCACAGGGTCTTTCTGGGTGTCATCAGTGGGACCTGGGCTTCTAAAACTGGGTAGGAAGAAACTCATATTTTGTCCTTGTCATTTCTGCCCTGAGTTATTGTCACCCAGGCAGACTGGAATGAGGAGAGAGTAGCCAAGACAAAGAGAGAAAATTAGTGTGGACCATGAGACAGGAGTTTATTGTTCCTGGGGCATAGGATGGAGCCTTCCTCCTCTTCTGTCTGTGGGGTGTCCTCTGTATCTCTATCTCCATCCTCTCTGGCTTCTGACCATCACAACTTCCACAAGAACACTCTGAGGTTAAGAAAACAAGGGAAATAAGGAAAGGAGATAAGTGAAGAAAAAACTACATTTACCTTAAAAGAACTGTCATTCTGGGATCTGAAGACAGAGTACTAAGACATCCCTAGTTATGAAACCTATCTTGATTGGAATTTATTTATTTATATATCTACTTCCTAAGATGTTCATTAGTAGCTTCCCACAAAAGACGCAGATATAACAAAATTAAATAATTTAATTAGAATTAAGTGAGAGTCCAATGTGTACAAAGCAGTGGGTTGCAGGGAGTTCGGTCTTGTGCAGAGAGCAGGGAACTTGGAATATCTTGTAGCTGTGTAAACTGAGAAAGTTAGTTAATCTTTAAGCATCAGTTCCTCTTCTGTAAAACCAAGTTAATAGTTGTAGAACATACATCACGGATTTGTGTTATGGGTTTAAGTAACGTATGTTGAAGTGCTTAACACAGTCTCTGGCAATTCCGTAAGCACTGAATACACAGTTACTATTACTGTGGTAATTCATTTCTGTGCTAAGAAAGAAAATGATGGTGGGGACACTGCCCTTGTTCTGAAGGAGACAGAGACGTTGGGAAGGACTTGATGTGTTTGGGGACGGGTACACAAGTTGCTGAGTGACTAGGGAGTAGACAAGAAGAAGGAAGCCAGGCTGCACAAGCCTTAATGATGAATGTATCCCATGAGCAATGAAAAGCTACTTGGCAATCGAGAAAGGTCACTCTGGTGGAGGACGGATGGAAGTAGGAAGAGATGGGAGATAGGACACAGTCATGGCCTATTGTAAGACGTGAGGTAGAGACACAGAAATAACTTTCGCTGTGACGTTAGAGTGGAGTGGGAGCGTGAGGGCAGATTCCAAGGTCTCTGGCTTGTGCTACTTGGCTCGCTCCACTAGAATGTCAGCTCCATCAGGACAGGGGACTTGTTTCGTACGTTGATATATCCCCAGCACCTAGAACAGTGCCTGGCACATAGTAAAAGCTCCATAAGTATTTGTTGAACGAATGAATGGATGGTGGTGACATTACACTAGGAAGGAAATAATAGAGAACGGCAAATTTGGAGATGAAGATAATACTTTTATTCTAGATATGTTGAACCTAAGCAGCCTAGGGGATATTCAAGTGAAGATGTCTCATGTGGAACATGGAAATTGGGGCCTGATACTCAGGAGATAAATTTGGGTGTGAGTAGAGTTTTGAACATGTTGGTCTGTAAGATGGCTGAAACTATGAGATGGGTCAGATCAACCCGTGAAATTGTGGCACGAGAGGGGAAAAGGTCAAAAAAAGAGACAGGTGAAAATCCACATTTGAGGTCGGAGGCAGGGATTTAAGATGAGCCAATAGATGGAGAGAAGATAAATAGCAGTAGCACAGCTGGGTGTGGTGGCTCACATCTGTAATCCAGCATTTTGGGAGGTCGAGGCAGGCCTGAGGTCAGGAATTCGAGACCAGCCTGGCCAATATGGTGAAACCCCATCTCTACTAAAAATACAAAAATTAGCCAAGTGTAGGGGCAGGTACCTGTAATCCCAGCTACTCAGGAGGCTGAGGCAGAAGAATTGCTTTAACCTGGGAGAAGGAGGTTGCAGTGAGCTCCGATCACACCACTGCACTCCAGCCTGGGTAACAGAGTGAGGCTCTGTCTCAAAAAAAAAAAAAAAAAAGACAGTAGAAGACAGGTTCCGAACTGTAACTTCAAGAAAGCAGTAATAGTACCAGCTGCTGCAGAGGGCTTGAGTAGATCGAGGATCACAAAGGCCTACTTAATGTGGCAGTGAGCCTGGGGTGAACTTTGTTGCAGCCCCCATCCCTTCCATCAGAATGGCTTTCTATTTTCCACTTCCTTATCCAAATAATTAGCAAATAATCACAAATAATTGTAATTAAATGCAAAATCAAATAGGCGCGCATTTACGCAATACTAAGGAGTGACTTTTCTCAATCTGTCATGTTTACGATAAGGTAAACACCAGGTTGAAAAACAGAAGTGTTCAAGTCCTAATGAAATTGTTCCCTTTCTC
>CAUYLG010011993.1:0-12467 GCA_963573385.1 Cacajao melanocephalus
CCTTGTAGTATAGTTTGAAGTCCGGTAGTGTGATGCCCCCAGCTTTGTTCTTTTTGCTTAGAATTGATTTGGCTATGTGGGCTCTCTTTTGGTTCCATATGAAATTTAAGGTGGTTTTTTCCAGTTCTGTGAAGAAGGTCATTGGTAGCTTGATGGGAATAGCATTGAATCTGTAAATTACTTTGGACAGTATGGCCATTTTCATGATATTGATTCTTCCTAACCATGAACATGGAATGTTTCTCCATCTGTTTGTGTCCTCTCTTATTTCGTTGAGCAGTGGTTTGTAGTTCTTGAAGAGGTCCTTTATGTTATCAAAAGGAGGACAAATGGAGTCCACAGCAGGCCCACTCAATTAAAGTCTATGAAGATAGGACTCAGGAACCTTAACGTTGTTAACATGAATGCCCCTAAACTTTGAGAGGATCAGTTAAACTAAAGGGGCTTGAAGTAGGAATAGTAGAGATTCAGGTGATTGTTTTTGCAAGCTAAACTTTGAGACCTGCTGCTCAATGAAAGAGATAAGCTCAAATGGTAGATTTGCAGGGAGTAGCTATGGCAGTGTTTTCTGAACATCCCAATAAAATCACCAAAGTCGCCTGTTAATAATGGAGCTTCCCAGATGCATTTCATACAGATTCTGATCCAGTGGGGCAGGGGTGGGCAAAAAGTGACTGTTAGGTTAGCAACAAAGTTTGGGAAACACACACCTTTAGAATAAAAGTGGCAATCAGGAAAATCAGAACTGTTCCACACTCAGAGAAAATTATTCAGGAGATTACATTAGTCACTCTTACTTTCCCCCCAGTTTAGTGACTATTTTCCTAACACAGATTTGCCCTTGTTGGCTTCTCCATTTTCCTTCTTTCCGGTATATCTGTAAAGCTCAACTGTGTGAGCCCTGGGCACGAAGAAAGAAGCGTTCATCACAAGACTCATCAGTGTCTATACCTATTACTCTGGCTACTCTTCTGCTAGATCATTAGATCTTTAAGGGTGGGGACTAATCTTGTCAATTCAGTAACCATCTAGGGCCTCTCCTCAGTAGGTGTTTAATAAATATTTACTCAATATTAGCCTGGTTCATAGTATTCTGAGGGCTAAAAAGCATTTGAATCTAATTTAAACCACATATTGCCATCCTCCTCTGGCCCTGCAGTCAATATTTCACTTTGCAGTAAATGAAGCACCAAGTGCTTTGTGGAACACCCTGTAACACCTATTGATTCTCCCTAATGTCTCCTCTGCTCCCTTGATTTGACAGACAGGCATAGAGAACAGCAAGGTGGGCTGATAAATGGAGATCAAAGTTCCACTTGAAAGAAATTGTACCTTTCAATTTTTTTCTCTGCTGACATCAAGCTGGTTACTGCCCCTATGCGGTAGCATTTTAGTACACAGTTTTAATCAAATGCATTTATTTTTACATTTTTGATATTTAAAAAAGTCAATAAGTGTTTCATTTTTATCAGTTGAGCACATTGAGGTTTGAAACTATAGATCCTGGATAAATTTGAGAAAAAGATACACAGTAAAGAGCTGATTTAAATATGTCAAGTAATTAATAAAAAATGCTGCTATAGTTTGAATGTGTCCCATAAAAAGTATATATTGGAAATTTAACCCCTGATATGCTTTGGATGTTTATTTCCTCCAAATATCATGTTGAAATGTACTCCCTAATGGAGTTTGGGCATGATGGGAGGTATTTGAGTCACGGGGGCAGATCTCGCATTAACATTTTGGTGCCTTCCTCACAGTAATAAGGTCTTGCTCTGTGTTCACATGAGATCTGTTTTTTTAAAAGAGTGTGGCACTTCCTCTCTCTCTCTCTCTCTCACTCATTCTCTCACCATGTGACATCACTTGTTCTCCCTTCACCTTGCACTATGATTGTAAACTTCCTGGGGACTCATCACCAGTAGCAGAGGCCAGTGCTATCCTTTTTTTTTTTTTTTTTGAGACAGAGTTCTGCTCTTGTCACTCAGGCTGGCGTGCAATGGCCTCGTCTTGGCTCACTGCAACCTCTGCCTCTCAGCTCCCAGTTTCAAGCGATTCTCCTGCCTCACCCTCCTGTAGCTGGGATTACAGGCACCCACCACCACACCCAGCTAATTTTTGTATTTTTAGTAGAGAGGGGGTTTCACCGTGTTGGCCAAACTGGCCTCAAACTCCTGATGTCAGGTGATCCGCCTGCCCCAGCCTCCCAAAATGCTGGGATTACAGGCACGAGCCACTGTGCCCAGCCCAGTGCTATCCTTTTTATACAGCCTGTATAACTCTTAGCCAGATATACCTATTTTATTAATTAAATAAATTACTCTCAGCTTTAGATATGGCTTTATATTAGGTTGGTGCAAAAGTCATTGTGGTTTTTGCTGTTACTTTTATGGGAAAACCGCAATGACTTTTGCACCAAACTAATAGCAAGGCAAACACAATAACACAATCCCCAAAACAAAGGTGTTCGGTAGTGTATTCTAATGGGAGGCATTTATATCATGAGGGCTCCACCCTCATAAATAAATTAATGCAGATTATAAAAAGGCTGCAGGCTGTGAGTTTAAACCCTCTCTCTTCTCTCACCCTCTCTTGTCTTTCCACCTTCTGCCTTCTGCCATGGGATGATTCAGCAAGAAAACCCTCACCACATGCCAATACCTTGATATTGTATTCCCCGGCCTCCAAAACCATAAGCCTCAAATAAATTTTTGTTCATGATAAATTATCTACTCTCAAGTACTTTGTTATAGCAGCACAAAATGGCCTAACACAAACACAAAAGCAGTGTGTCTTAAAGATATTATTTATAAAAAGCCACAGCTGAACATAATAAAGAGACAGTTTATGTAAGAAAGAGAACAGAATTTGGAGGCAGCTTTACCTATGAGAAGATCCAGATTCCTCAATTATGATACCTTAGGCAAGTCATCAACTCTTCAAACAATAACAAAATGCCTCAGAATGTTTTTTTAAGCAAGCATTTGTGTGGATAAATGGCACTTCCTGTTTTCTCCCTTTTAATTGAGGTGATAACAAAGGAATATTCAGAAAAAGTAATAAATGATAGATATGATGAGTTGTAAACTTGTCTATTGGCATAGAAAATACAGCTAATATCAGTCATTTGCATTGATTTCTACTAAGGTGAGTAAACAAATCTCTATCCCGGTTTAAACTGGCTCAGCTATTAAAGTTATACATTCAAACAAAAGACAGAAGAAAAAAAAAAACAAGAGAAAACAAAACACCTGTTTATTACACAAGAATTTTCCAAATAGGTTGTCATTGAATTTTGAATTTGGGTTTAATTTGCATTTATCTCATGATTATCTTTTGGAAAGTAGGTTGACATTTCCATAAATTATGAGTAATCATAAATCAGGATTTCTAACACAGACTTTGAGGAGTCCATTAATTGCTACCCTAAAGGACTTTGTACCCTTTTGTAGAGACTTATCTTTTTCACACAGAAAAAATCATCAATGTGTTCAGCTGCAAGATGTATTTGAAACCGTTCCCACAGGGTTGACAAGAATTGCATGCTGGGTTCTGGACAGAAATATAGTTATAATTAAACATTAATCAGGCTGCAGTTTGGTCCACTTCCTTCTTGCTAAAAGTCTTGCAGCACTAGATGCTGACCATTTATATCCCCATTATTCCTATAGATAGGATTTCTGACATTGGGGTCATAAGGCTTGAATAATTGATTTGCATCCCCATTGTTCCTATAGATAGAATGTCCGACATTAGAATCATAAGGCTTTTGTTTAAAAATTGCTTAAGATGTTTGTTAGGCCTAGAATTCTAGCAACCAGTTTGAAGACCCCCACAGAGAAACTGGATCAGCATGAGAATACAGCTTCTTCATCTCCCTGACCCATGACTTTGCCCTGTACTCTTCTATGAATCAATGATCACCATACTTTAGCCCATTCTAAAACCCTTAAAAACTCTAGCCCCAAACTCCTCAGGGAGATGGATTTGAGGTTTACTCCCATTTTCTCATTCGGTGATTCTGTGATTAAACCTCTTTCTCTGCTTCACCCAGTGTCTTGGTATATTGACTTGCTGTGTGCAAGCAGCAAAGAGCCTATTAAAGTTACATATTTAGATCTAGGGTTGGCAACGAAACATTGGTAAATCCAAGCCACATGCCCAAATCCAATTTGGCAGCTTGGATTATCCTGGTAGGTAGGAGCAATAAACAGACAAAGAAGTTATTCAGAATCAAGCAGAAAATATGCTTCAGCCCAATAATCTATTCCTGAATATGTTATGATTTGACAAAAGACTTGTAACATAGTTCCCAACTTTCTCCATTTCTGTCTTACGCAACACATTGGTAATACAAAGCATGGGAAAGAGTGACCTTATTTGCAAAGATGAATAATTTCAAATGAGTTAAGACACACGTTTCAAATAATTCACATAAATTCTGAATGTTCATAATGAAATTGAATGAATGTTTAGCTCTAGTGTTTCCTTAGCAACTGTGATATACACTCCACCTTCATGTGTGAAACAGATTACAAGCAAGGTTATTTGATTTAGGAAGAACATTCATTTTTTGCAAATAGGCCACTATGATTCTGAAGACTACATATACAATATGAAGTCAAAGCATGCACCAGTAAAAGAAAAAAACTTCAAAAGACCTGCTTGCCATTTATAATTTCTTGTTTGTTAATATAATAAGAAGAACAGAGTTTTTAAGAGTTAAAAATACCATCAAAGATTAAACAGCCTTTTCTGTGTTGTGTATGGATTCTCTATAAATAAGTAGGAAAGTGACAGAGTAAAACACTATAGTTGCACCTTAGGCAGAGGGCAAATAGTTAAGAATTCTAACCCTTGAACCAGAAATCAGAAAACAGGTTCTATATTCCTTTATAAACTACTATCATAAGGATATTTAGACTTATTTCCAACTCTGAATTTCCTACCAACTGTGGATTGGTTGAATGTCTTACTGAGGCAGACATGGCTGTTGTTGATGGGGTGAGGTCTGATTTCTTTGCAATTTGGAGAAGGCTCTGTGCCCATCAGGTTGCTACCTGTATCACTTTTCTTCAAATGAACCTGGAAAAACTCTAACTAGGTAAACCCAAGGTGCAATCCAGTAAAAAGTAACAGTGGTTGATAAGACTGTTATTTGGTATAGTGATTTCAGACCATGTGACCCCTGACGTCTCATGCAGAGAATTGGGTTAACATACATCCCTCCTCCAGAAAGTTGCCCAATGTGTGAGCTTGTGTGGCACACCTCAGCTTCATCATTGAAGCCAGAAAAAGTTCTGGAAGGAAGCTCATAAAAGCAAACAAAAGTTCATAAAACGACTACATCACAATTTTTTTTTCATTTTTCTCCCTTTCTTTTTCTTACCAGTACAGAATGAGAAATGTGTAGATATAAGGCACATAGGCTTTTTATGGTTTGTAAGGAAATTTGTGAGGGGTTTTGAGATAACAGGTAGAATTGAACTTTTCTGGGTATTTAGATGCCTGCCCCTGAAAGCAAATGCAAGCTGTCACATTCTATTTGCTGTCCTCATAAAATTTATTAGGTGTTCAATTAAGGGAAATATTACTTTTGAAGCAATTTGTGCAAGTTCATGAATGACTGATGATACAGCCACCTTTTGAGAAATAATTTCCCATTGATCTCTCACATTTCTGCATGGCTTTTGAGTAGAAGCACTGGGAGCTTTTGTTCTGGACTATCTTTTCAAGGATGTCTTTTCCAAGGAACAGACTTGGGTATTAAAGACAGTCTCTCAGTCCTTGATCAGAAGATAAATTTGTTAGCGCTCCAGGATTATAAAGATAATGTCTCCCTTGAGGCAAAAATTGGGCATGTTCATCAGCAGCAGTACCCTGTGAAGGATTCAGGTTTTTTAAGTTCAGGGCTCCTCAGCTGTGGCACGGGCCCATCATATGTGCAGCAGCATCCTCCACTGGACTTCTCCATATCAACTCTATGGGACTTGAAGGATAAGAAGAACAGATGTAAGTATGAAGCTCATGCTGCCTACTGTGCTATGAATAATAAAGATATTATTCTCTGATCCAGGGATGTTGTATCTCTGCCAACATCCACGAAAATGTGGCTGGCCAGTTTGTTAGCTTGCAAGTAAGGTAAAATCTCAGACCCTTGTTAATTACTGACAAATATCCTTCTGTAATTTTTCTTGTAACTGAAATAAGCTGTCTTTTAAATATTATTTTAAGGATATGCAATACTGGTGAATGCAGTTAACTGAACAATTCTTATTCCTCCAGATTGAGATGGATCCAGTGATATTGGGGAATCTGGCTGCTTAGTCTATAGGTTATCTGGATATTTTATTCTTCCTGTCAGCACCTGTTCCACGTTGTCTATGATGCAGTCATGAGATTTGATTATAATTTTTGATGAAAATAAGGTATTAAATGTCTATAATCTCTCCTTGATTTGTCAATCCTTAGTACTAACAATAAGGATTTTAGAATAATTATATCTTATAAATCTAATGCCATCTCCTATTAGCACTATCCGTTTTTACGGCTATAACTCCATGTCAACTTAATGTGCTCATGGTGATACACTCATACGAATAATTATAATTATATCATTTGAAGTAAGTGATTTCAATTATATAGACATGTCTTCATTTTGCTAGTTCCTTTGTTCCTGGTGTGTGTGTGGGTGTGTGCGTGTAAGGAAACTGAGACATGTAGGTAGAAAACTTACACACCAGACACATTAAAGTGTGAAACAAGCCGTGGGTTATCCTTCTAACTCTGAGATAAGCTGTTTTTATGAACTTGGCCAAGTCACTTTATCTCTCAGGATCTCTATGAACTCATTTGAATGGGTTGGATAAAATTATTTTGAGGACAACTTTGTAATCTTATAAAACTATATCCCTCTTTGTTGCTAAATATAATAACTGATATATTGAGAATTCTTCAGAAATGCTACTCTAGATCAACTTCTGATATTTAAAATCTCCCTTTAGGTAATGCATATATAATGAAGATGATAACACAAAGCTAAAGATTTTGAAAAGTTGTCATAAACTCAAATATAATATAGGATTTTCCCAGATTCTAACATTTAAGTATGTTCTTTCATTGCCACATTACCTCTAATGGGAGATGTAAGGTATTATTTCTTTGGTGATGAGTAGAACACTATTATCTTCTCTATCTCTGATTAAAACAGATGATAACATAAAGGTTACATCAGAAGCTTAACAATTGTATAGATAGGTTTAATTTAGTTTTTTCCTTGACAAATGAAAAACTTATTCCAGACTGAAGAAGTGAAGGCAGATCTGTACACTTTTTGCTTCAATGTTTTTCTCTGGCACCAAGATTTTGTGATGCTCCAAACTCTCCCCTCCCATTTGGTTTGTAATGTGACCCCAGCACTGTGTCTCTTAACAGGGCTTCTTATTTTGGATGCAGTTGCCGCTTTCCTACAGCTCAAAATGTATTCTCTTTCCAAACAGTTCTTAATGTCCTGGTTTATTGATGACCAAAGTGATTATGAAGCCATCTGTATAGCCCCAAGTCAATTTTTTTCTGTGTTACTCATGTGTGATAGTTGTAAGTGATGTTTCCATATTCAGCATCCATTCCTACTTTTGGTTGGTGCTTTTCTATTTTCCTTTAAGGGACTATCCTTTTCCATGTACATGCTACTTTGCTTTTCTCTGAAATATCTGCCTGCCTGCCTGCCTTCTTTCCTTCCTTTCTTCTTTTCTTTCCTGCATTCCTTCCTTTTTATATTAAAATAAACTAAAAATCTAAAAATCATGGTCAAAAGTTACAAAATAATAAACAGTTATGTAAAAGGAGCATTAATATGTCAGCATAAGATTTCATAGGATCTAATATACTACTATTTAATTATAAAAATTTGAATTAATATATTTTGTTTCTATTACCACTTTTACATATTTTAATATTGTGTTAAAATTTAAAATTTAATCAGACATTTATAGAATCTATAACACAAAATGTAGAATCCAGTTGGCAAAGGGCTGATATGATGCCTTCCCTACCTTTTTAATTTATCTCAGGATCACAGTGATTCCTTACTAAAACAATGCCTAGAAACCAAGAGAGAGGCATACTGATAGAGAAAATTGAAATGTTTCATTTTTCCAAATAAAACTGTAACTTGGTTTGGCTGATATTTATATATCAGAGACTATTCTTTATTTTTATTTTTTGCAGGGCAGCTAAGTTTTGCTTAAAGGTATTGATCTTCACAAATCATAATATTATAAATGAAATCAAGAAGTAAATATTAAGCTGTCACTGCAATGTAAAATGGCAAGTCTGTGGGAGAGATGATGTGTAAATAGGATAAATGTATATATATTTTATAAGAAATACATAAAGGTGAAGGCTAGCCTCTATGTGATAAATTCAGAGCAAAACCAGAAAATTACTAATTACTTTTTTCTTCTTTCATAAATAATTGTGCAGTAAGAATGTTAGCTCAAAATGAGTTTTAAAATCTGAATTCTACTCTCATTTAATTAATGACTTAAATATTACCTTGTAGGAACTATTCACTTCACTTCACTTTTCGTATCTACAAAAGACAACAAGAAATAATGGATTGATACAATATTTGCCAAGAACCTAGAAAAGTCTGAGTTAAGATGCATTCTTTCTTAATTCTCTCAAGAATCCTAATATGATTATATTGTATTACCATTTCACAGACAAGAAAACTAAGGTTGAAATATGTTAATTTGTCCGTATTAATATAGCTACTAAAAACTCAGCTGGAGCCCAAACTGAAGATTTTCTGAATATACGATAGATGCTTTTACTATTCTACTATTGCTCACATGCATAGACAGAGAATGAGAAAACTTGAAAGACACCTGAACTATAGATTAAAACTTATATTGTCACAATTCTTTAAATATATTTCAAACTAGGTAGGACTCTATCTCAAAGATTGCATTGTTTAATAGACATTGGAACATAATGAAAAGCTGTTATTTCAGAATTACTAAAGAGATAGAATCTAATAAAATAGCAAACAAGCATACAATACAAAACAAGTCAGTCTTTTGGAAAGTCTGATACAAATTAATAAACTGTAACCATATTTAATAATGATAAAGAAAAGCAGGTAAAATTACCTGTGTCATAAATAAAAACGGACGTCACTACAAACCTTGAAGACAGTTAAACATATAAAGAGACATTGTGAATAGCTTTTTAAAAATGCATTTGAAAATTTAGACTAAATTTAAAAAAAATCATAGAGAAAAATTACCAAAACTTATACAAGAATAAATAGAAACTCCCCAAATCTATACCTTTTAAAAAAATTGAATCTGTAATTTAAAATCGCCTCACTCATGCCCAGCTACCACAACAATATTATCTAGCCTCAGATGGTTTTACCGATGAATTCTACCAAAGACTTAAGAAAAAAATTAAGAGTGATACTATACAAAAGAGGGGAAGATTTTCCAATGTTTTATTAGTACATTACAACCTTGGTGCCAAAAATGAAAAAGGCATTACAACAAGAAAGAATATTGGTCAGTCTGTTAATACTGACTTAACCCATGTATGCCTGAGGTTGCAATTGTTTTAATTTTTACAATCAGACCTTGTCAATGACCTTCAGCAGTAGAATATAAGTAACTCCCATATACTTAGTATTCCAATAATGGAACACTAGGCATAAATGGGTTTAATATTATTAAGTAAACTTTATTTTACTTAGTAGTGGCTCCAACGTGTAAGAGTAGTGATGTAGGCAAAGATCCACCTTAAAACATTAAATATTACAAGTAAAAACTTTTAACCTAAAGACATCTGTGTTAATACATCTAAAAATTCTTATATCTCTAAATTTCCCGGAATTACCTGAGTCAAAGGAAGTGGCCCACTTTTAGCTGTTAATGGCTAGCACCACCCCTATTTGAATATGATGTGAAAGTTTCTCCTCCACAGCAATATGCCCTCATACTGCACCCCAGAATCTGCTCTTATCTTCTCTCTTGGATACTAAGACTTCTCTAGGTTTAATGTACAAAACAACCCATTCAAATATATGGAACATTTGATAAAGAAGAAAGAGACCATATTATAAAAAATCTAAAGGACCTAGCTAACATATACTATCAGAAACCTTAAAAGTCAATATAGGACTGAAGATAAAGGATGCTAGATCAAGTGTGGGTTGAACATAAAGTTAGAAAATAGAAAGCTTATTGATTTGCTAGTACTCTTTTAGAATACAGACTTTATTATCTTGGCAAGAACATTCTATCCTGTGAACGTACTGAAGTATGGGAAAAGTGATCACTTTTATAATTGAGATGGAAACCTCACACATCACACTGCAGACTGTGGAGGAAGATATTAATATTTTCATAATAGTGAGCATGCTAGAGTGGATTTGCTGTATAACAATCCTCCATTTTCCATGGTTTTAGTTACCTGTGGTCAAGCCCAGTCCAAAATTATTAAATGGAAAATTTCAGAAATAAACAATTCATAAATATTAAGTTGTGTGCTGTTCTGAGAAGCATGATGAAGTCTCACACTATTCTGTTCCACATTGCCTTGGAAATGAATCATCCCTTTGTCCAGCAGAATCAAGCTGTTTGTGCTACCTACCTGTTACTCAGTAGAGGTCTCAGTTATCACACTGACTAGCACAGTATCTCAGTACTGTGGTCAAGTAACCTTTAGTGGCTCCAATGTGTAGGAGTAGTGATGCAGGCAATTCAGATATGCTAAAGGGAAGCCATAAATTACTCCATTAACTAAAAAAGGTAAACTTTTTAAATAAGGAAAGGAAAAAAATATGTGTGCAGAGGTTGCTAAGATCTATGGTAAAATCGAATCTCCTATCCATGAAATTGTGAAGAAGGAAAAATAAATTTGTGCTAGTTATGCTGTATACCTCAAACTGCAAAAGTTGCAGCCACAGTGCAATATAAGTTTTCATTTAAGATGGAAAAGACATTAAAGTTGTAGGTGGAAGACAGACAGAAAAAGTGTTTTGATGGACATCAATGTGCTGTGCCAGATTAACTAAATTAAATTAAACTTTATCATAGGTATGTATGAATAGGACAAAAAGCTTCGTATGTATAGGCTTTAGTGCAATCCACAATGTCAGGTACCCACTTAATGTTTCAGAATGTATTTCTTACAGAAAAGGGAGGACTACTATACTACATGATGTTGGAAAACCTATCAGATAGGCATGCTTCAAAGTAGGGCCCACAGGGTGTACCTTATGCAAAATGGTAAGAAATATGCTAGTGTTAGGGGCCACCGGATTACTAAATATTTCAGTGGTTGCTCTCATCTGCAGGTCAGGGATGATGGGAAGAGATACTATTACAGAACTGGGCTCATGATAGCAATGGAGGTGGCAGAAACTTAAAACAATGGACAGGTGGCAGTATGTAACTATAAGTCAGATGGCTGTAATTATTGTATTGAGTGGAAAAGACAAAGTGTCAGCCAGGGAAGTCTGACATGGAGAAGGTTATAGAGATGGTTATTAGAACCCGACATCTCTAGGAGTCAAATAGATGGAGCTGAGGAGTGCTCTGTTCAATTGATACAACTGAAAGAAATCAAAGATGGATTATTAGGATACTGAAATAAGTGACCCAATATAAGACACCATCCTTATTCAGTTTTCAGAACTGAGTCAGTTTTTAGACACTTAACTCCTGGAGTGAAACAGGCCTGGTCTCCAAGAAGGGCCCTTCAAATCAGTGATGAGTATACATAATAATGATTCCCCCAATGCTCTCCCAATTAGACTTTCCAGCAACTCAAAGCATCAACATGAACATCTGTTAGATTTAGAACATGGAATCACTGCAGGACAATTTCCCTAGCGGCCTTGGACTGACTCGGTTTTTCCCCTTTTCTTGTTTGTAGTTCTCAAGAATAACTGTAGAAGGTGCTCGAAATGCAGCATCCTGAGATAAGAAGGAATTGGCCAGAACAGCACAGGCTCTGTTCCTGTCCCTCCTAGAGAAGGATCTTCTACAATGCTTTAGTCCAGCTATTTATGTTTCTCCCAAGGTACAAAATCCAGAGTGCACTGCTTTCCAGGATCCCTCAGCTGTGGTGCAAGTGGGGCACATAGAGATGAGACTCCCTCTACCCTGTGCATCTTTCTTGAGCCTTAGGAGACCAGCTCACCGTGAATCCTAGGCTTTTGTTTTTTCTTGTTGCCCTCTCTAAGTAATAAGCCTGCTCCGCATAACCTGTTCTGTCCTGGTGTTCTGTCTCACAGGATTCATGCAAGTGATAGAAATTGGCACATCCGGAGAGAGATCCAAGATGGCCGATTAACAACAGCTCAGGATTGTAGCTCCCAGTGAAAGCGCAGAGAGCGAGTGGACGCCGCACTTTCAGACGAATTTTTGTTGCCCACAGACTAGGAGATTCCCGGCGGAGGAGCC